>CAXARO010000818.1:0-43069 GCA_963971305.1 Arcuatula senhousia
AATTAGACATTAAACTTTAATTAACATAAAATGTATGTAAATGAAATAAAGAAATGAAATAGGTTTACCTCCTTTTGATGATAAAAGATATATACATGTGATAACGGAATAGATACAAAACCTTATGGACTATAAATTAAAAACAAATCCACTTACTGGTCTTTTTATTATTGTAGCGACCTAGGTGACAAGACTTGACTGCAGCTACAGATGGAACTGGGGAGAATATTATGCTATGTACTTTATTTCCCTTTGACCTTGACATTTGACTGACTGACTAACAGACTGACTGACTGACTGGCAGTAAACTTTAAAACGCTAGTATACACACACGAGAAGACGTGTACTTCATAGCATCAGCAAATCGTTGCCTTCATCTGTATTTCAGAGAACCGATTAATTTCATTGTTTGATCAATCAAACTACATTCCTTTATTGGAAAACGAAAATTCAAATGAAACAGCAAACATAAAGCAAAGAAGTGACCGATGGCACAAGACAAGATATACTTTTGGTGGTTCGTTTTTTTTTCAGGGCATCTTGTTTCTCATCAAATGGAAAGACATTCTTTACTTTCACAGCACATTGGAACCGAGACATCTTGACGACATAATTAAGAGGGACTATTATCCTGAGAAATTAAGCGAAGATCGTCTTGTTAGTGTAGCCATGCCTATCAAAACGTGTTTTTCCAGAGATTGCAGCCGAACAACAGAACAGAATTAAGCGTTTCCCGTTATGATTTTGATGTGTTTCGATATTGTTTAAAGACCGATGAGCCAGTGATGATAAACTGCAATGAAAATTTAGATTAGTCAGTTAGTTAGTTTGTTATTGCTTAACTCCCAAGCAGCACGATTTCGGCTATATCCGGGAGATGAACATGAAAGTGGTGATACAATGAACATGAAATGATGATGAAGTGGAGGAAATGGGGACACAAGGCCAATCGGGTAGGAGAGTTTTGACTGCCACTGGAAAAAGGAGTGGTGGGTAGGGACGGGAAAATTAGCCTCCTGCATGGGGATCCTACGGGTCCTACTCTTACCGAGACCTGCAGCAGGGTTCTTTAACGTGCGAGGAACGTGACATTTTTCCCAACACGGTGCACCACTATGGTTTGCGGTCAGGTTTTCCGCATTATCGCCTGACGACCCCGCATCTCTCTATGTCAGGGCTGCCCCATTCAACCACCTGGGGCACACATCCCAGTCGCTTTGTGGGCAAAGCGGCCTGATCCGATGTCAGGTTTCTGAGCGCTCTTTAGTGGACTTTTACCGACAAGCTTAGCGCTGCTGCAGGCCTATTCGCCACCCGGAACCCGCACATATTTTTCCAACACTGGTTGAGAGGTTAAAGTGTTTCCACCATAACTGTGTTCCTAGTCGGCCTATTGCTTTGTTTATCAAGAATGTTTCTTACAATATAGGAATGAATCTGATGAATTTATTTTGATGTAATAAGGGGCCAAAATCGAAACTTGTTTTATTTGTGGTCCGATTTCGAAAATTTTCTTATGCATGTTTGTCCCTGTTTGAGATGTCTGGAACGGTGATGTAGATTTAAATGATGGAAAACTGGATGAACTTCGTAGCAACTAAGATACAAGAGTATCTGAAATTACAAGTACTAGAGAAAACATGGACAAGATAGAAAAATAAATTAAAAAACTTAGATGATCAACAGTTCTTGCAGAAGCAATTTAATGCTGCCTCAGTGTAATTAAGGAAACAGATCTCCATCAACAATTCAAATTCAGATAAAATCTAAACTGGGAAGTGGTTGAGTGTAACTCTTTATTACAGATATGTGTAAAGTTTTTGTCAAAACTAAAAACAGAAATAAATCCCAGAAAGTGCATCAAGACTGTTCAGTCAGACTATTTAGCTTGCCTAAAGAATTTATTTTAGAAGAGGATTGCAGTCACCGATATTCTGGTCATTGCATTTTCTTATTAAAAGCGCAACAAGTAGCGATATGCCTTACCTGTGCAATACCTGCCAAACAAGTCACTAAGAGATCAGTATAAAAGAGACATTACAGGAGCAATCAAGGAAGCCATGGTTAATGGAGGACTAAATGTTGTTGGTGAGATATGATATTTATATTATTATAATCCTGTTGTCATATACCATCATAAAATATTTAAATTAAATTAAATGTACACGAATTGTGATATCTCTCTCGCATATATATGTATTACCTACAAAAAATGTTGTCCCGTGCGGAGCCCGGGAGGTGAATAGGCCCGCATCAGCGCTAAGCTTGTCGGTAAAAGTCCACTAAAGAGCTCTCAGAAACCCGACATCGGGTAAGGCCGCTTTGCCCTCAGAGCGACTGGGATGTGTGCTCCAGGTGGTTGAATGGGGCAGCCCTGACATCGAGAGATGCGGGGTCGTCAGGCGATAATGCGGAAAACCTGACCGCTTACCATAGTGGTGCACCGTGTTGGGAAAAATGTCACGTTCCTCGCACGTTGGAGAACCCTGGTAAGAGTAGGACCCGTAGGATCCCCATGCAGGAGGCTAAATTTCCGGTCCCTACCCATCACTCCTTTTTCCAGTGGCAGTCAAAACTCTCCTACCCGGAAGACCTTGTGTCCCCCTCATCTTCATTCATCGTTCATTCTCCCGAAAATCGTGCTGCTTGGGAGTAAAGCAATAACTAACTAACCCCTATAAGGGGTCACGTGACAACTTCAACCCTATGGAGACTTTTGTAAAGCTAAATTAGCTTAACATATAAGCAAGCAACAGCTTTTCTCTATCTGCAATCGTTTTCATTCTATAGGGCAAAAACATGAAAAAACGCTGTTTTTGACCTTAAAAGGGCCATAACCCCTATTAGGGGTTATCTGACAACTTCGACCCAATGGAGACTTTTGTAAAGCTTTTTTTACATAAAGACAAGAGGCTCCCAGGAGCCTGAATCGCTCACCTGAGTAGAGCTAAATTAGCTGAACATTTAAGCAAGCAACAGCTTTTCTCTATCTTCAAAAGTCTTCATTCTATAGGCCAAAAACACTATCGCCTTTAAGGGGTTGTAACCCCTATAAGTGGTCATTTAACAACTTTGACCTTATGGAGACTTTTATAGAGCTAAATGAGCTGCACATTTAAGCAAGCAACAGCTTTTTCTATCTGCAATAGTTTTCATTCTAAAAGCCAAAAAATGAAAAACGCTATTTTTCACCTTAAAGAGGCTATAACCCCTATAAGGGATCATCTGACAACTTTGACCAAATGGTTAGTTAGTTAGTTAGTTATTGCTTTACTCCCAAGCAGCACGATTTCGGCTATATCCGGGAGATGAACATGAAAGTGGTGATACAATGAACATGAAATGATGATAAAGTGGAGGAAATAGGGACACAAGGCCGTTTTGACTGCCACTGGAAAAGGGAGTGATGGGTAGGGACGGGAAATTTGCCTCCTGCATGGGGATCCTACGGGTCCCACTCTTACCTAGACCTGCAGCAGGGTTCTTTAAAGTGAGAGGAACGTGACATTTTTCCCAACACGGTCCACCACTATGGTTTGCGGTCAGGTTTTCCGCATTATCGCCTGACGACCCCGCATCTCTCGATGTCAGGGCTGCCCCATTCAACCAACTGGGGCACACATCCCAGTCGCTTTGTGGGCAAAGCGGCCTGACCCCGATGTCAGGTTTCTGAGCGCTCTTTAGTGGACTTTTACCGACAAGCTAAGCGCTGCTGCGGGCCTATTCGCCTCCCGGGCCCCGCACGACCAAATGGAGACTTATGTAGAATTTTTCATACTGAAGCAGCAGGGTGGCATCAGATTTGATCTATCTCTTATACTTTTTGATTTACAAACCAAAAGCAGTGGTCTGACTCCCCTGGTCTATTTTTAGTAATGGCGGCCATGTTTTATGACGGATCAAAAATCTAAACACAAGTTTGGTGCAGGAGGACACCCTAAGGATCATTCATACCAAGTTTCATTAAATTCTGTTTAGTAGTTTCAGAGGAGAAGATTTTTGAAAAATTGTTAACGGACGACAAACAACGACGACGGACGCCAAGTGATGGCAATAGCTCACATGGAAAAACGATATACCTTGTTCATGTTACATGCATTTATTTTTATTTTTATTATTAGATGATGAAAATGGTCAACCTTATGCTGAAATTCCATCTTCAGCTCCGGAAGAGTAGCTCATTAATGATACTATTGGATTTTATTTTATAGATTTACACGAGATTAAAGTCTTAAAGATTATGTTTGTTTACAGAAAATGATATCAAATTTGTCTTTTTTTGATAAAGTTAGATTAATTTTATATGAGTCGGAATTTAAGAATGATATACCAACATACAACGAGTGTTTCCTTACATATAACACGAGGCTCCCAGGAACCTGATTCGCTCAACTGGTCCTTAACCCATAGGAGTGTCTTCTATGAGGAACAGTGTATAAGGGAACACCTGACAACATTGACCTTATGAAACTTTTGTAGAGCTGAAAGTTAAACAAGGTATAATTGAAACTGGATTCAGTTTTGAATGCCTCCCAAATGAAGCCCTATTAATGTCCTCCAGGGTTTATTTATGATAATGGAAATGCCTTCAAAAGCATTTTTGGATACCCATGGAAAAAAATTTGGGCAGGATTTCCCCTATAAATACAAATTCTACTAAAATTCCAAGGATAAGCAAAATGCTGGAAATGCCTTTAAATGTATTTTCAGAAACTCATGAAAACAATGAGCAGGGGTTCCCCTTTAAATACGAGTACAGAAGTCCTCGGGGTAAGCAAAATGCTGAAAATGCCTTTAAAAGCATCTTTAGAACATCATGGTGAATAAAAAGCTACGCCGAGCGCAGCATGATACGACCGCAACAAGTTTAACCCTGTACGTTGGAGGCCTAATATGGATAGTCCTTTGCTTTGGTCACATGAAACCCATGGTGACTTACATAGCTTTTTGACACATGCATCCTGTGGTGGACTTAAAAATGCATTTTTTGACACATATATATTTACATCAACATCTAGTACAAAAAGCCTTATTTATATACATGTAATAACTACAACTTAATTTTAAGTATAAAACTATTTGCATTGACAAACTTTTAAAATTGGTGTTTTTGGCCCCTTTGACCCCTAATTTCTCGAAAACAGTAAGATATATTTCAAATCTGATTGAAAACGCAGCCAGGGATTTTCACAAGGATTCCAATAAAAAAAGTTTTAGAAAATCGGACCAAAAATAAAAAAAGTTGATTTTATGGGCGTGGCCTGTCTTAAGCCCCCTGTAGCAATGTAATGGTGAAATACATATCCAAATCATTGACACATTTAGTAGACAGAATTTTATGAGCACTTCAACAAAAAAACGAATTTTCAAAATTGAATGAATAATGAACATTCTACAACAGTTTTGTCAATATACCCGTTTTAGCCCCCCTTTGGCCCTTTTTTAAACAGTAGGGGCCACAAACCCCAAATACAAAACCAACATTCCTTTAGTGGATATAATCATCATATTTTAACTTCATAACAATTGGCTGGCCCACTACAACTTAATATTGGTAAAAACTATTTGCCTGGACAAACTTTTATAAATGTAGTTTTTGACCCCTAATTTCTCGAAAGCGGTATGAGATACTGCAAATCTGATTGAAAAATGCAGGCAAGGATTCCAATGAAAAAAAGATTTTGAAAATCGGACCACAAATAAAAAAGTCGATTAATGGGTGTGGCCCCTTTTTGACCCCTTATAGTAATGCAACGGTACAAGATACATCAAAAGTGTTGCTACATTGTGTTGACAGAATTTATTGAGGAATACAATAAAAAAAGAATGATCAAAATCGGATGAAAATTAAACATTCTACAGACGTTTTGTCAATACACCCGTTTTAGCCCCTTTTGGCCCTTTTTTCTTAAATAGGGGCCAGAAACCCCAAATGCAATACCAACCTTCCTTTAGTGGTTATAAACGTCATATCAAAATTTTATAACAATTGGTTAACTACAAGTAAAGTTATTGCACGGAAACCAAAGTGTCTACAGACGACGACGACAACGACATCGCCATAACATAATTCGATCGCAAAAAATTTGCGGTCGTATGAAAATTGGGCAGAGGTTCCCCTTTACATAAATGGTTTGAAGAATAGTATAGTTAAACATGATCAACACTATTTTTGACGTTTAAAGGGTCATAACCTTAATAAGGGGTCATGTGACAACGAGCTTAATGAGCTGAACGCCAATAGTTTTCATTCTATAGGCCAAATTCATGAAAAAACGTTATTTTTGACGTTTAAAGGGACATAACCCTTATAAGGGTTCATCTGACAACTTTAACATAATAGAGATTTTGTATAGCTTTATGAGCTTAACATTTAAGCAAGCAACAGCTTTTCTTTATCTCCAATAGTTTTCATTCTATAGGGCAAAAACATGAAAAACAGCTTTTTCTGACGTTTAAAAGGCAATAACCCTAAAAGGGGACATCTGACAACTTCGACTAAATGGAGACTTTTGTAGAGCTTAATGAGCTGAACATTTAAGCAAGCAACAGCTTTTCTCTATCTGCAATAGTTTTCATTCTACAGGGCCAAAACACGAAAAACCGCTATTTTTGACCTTTAAAGGGCTATTGCCCCTATAAGGGGTCATCTGACAACTTCGACCAAATGGGAGACTTTAATAGAGTTTTTTTTTATTCTGAAGAGCCTAAGATCCATCAGATTTTTTTATCTATTATAGTTTTTAAGTAATAAGCCTTTTAATGTGATTTTACCCCTATGTTTTGACAATCAACATGAACAAGACCAGGAATCTCCAGCAAAATAAACACGATAAAAAAGTTTAGAAGCTAGTGGTCAAACAACAGTGAATATTGCAACTGCTGAATATTTTAATATGAAAAAAGTCTTTACAGGTACACTTTGTTTTCATACATGGTTAATCTTCACATAATTGCATGAAATGTTTTTAAGTCGGTGTGTCTTCCTCCGAAGTCAAATTGTGAATGTTCAATATTTTGTTTTGTCGCGTCTCTTTGTGCAGCAGGGAAAAGCGTTCCTTACAAGTCCAAAATGATTTGTCATTGTTCATAAAATCACTGGTAAACGGTTGAATAATTGCTGTCATCGACAATCCTCTGCATCTGTTAATCAAATAATATATGCAGTAATGCCCACAGGTATTTGAGGTTTTACTCATTGTTATATGTGAGGTCCAGGTTGTTGAATTTGAAGAAGTCGGTATATTTTTCTGAATTATAAGATGGTTGTTGTCCGAAACTATCGAAAAACTATCCTTATTGTCCATGCAAATAAAAAGCTAGCCAATGGCTTCCTACATCTCTTTTTTTATCTGTATCGATAATGAAAGCCGCTGGAAGGTATTGATTTCCTTGATTGTGTATTTCATCTGCTGCAAAGACGCTAATCACTGTTTGTGACAACACGGGGTTTCCTTTTGTTAAAGTTTCTTTCTTTCTTGCAGGAACTGCACTGGAGATTCTGTTAACTCTGGTACCCCATTCCATCTTAAAATAAAAAGCTTCGCCGAGCGCAGCATGATACGACCGCAACATGTTGAACCCTGTACATTTTAGGCCCAATATGGATAGTCAAGTGCTCTGGACATATGCAGCCCATGGTGGACTGACAAAGGTTTTTGACACATGCAGCTTTTGGTGGACTTTCTTAATTCACATTTTAAAAGGAATTATTTTTTTCCAAATGAATCAAAATCAGACCACAAATAAATAAGTTTCGATTTTGGCCCCTAATTTCATAATAGGGGAAAAGGGGGGTCACAAAAATTAATTCTCAATTTTGTATCCACTATTTGACAAGAACAAACATGCAAAAAAATTTTTCCTTTTACATAATGTTCATCTGAATTTACTTTTACTAGTTTTTATATATTATTTATATATGTTTGTTTTGTTAATTTTTTCTCAAAATAGAAGCATATATTTTGCAAATTTTAATCTTGTACTTTTTTAATTAAAGATTGCTGAAGAGTTCAAGGACAAAACAAACTAATGGACAATAACAGCAACACAGACACAGCAAGCTACCTCATCTGCAGAAGATGTAAAAAGATGTTGCATGCAGGAGCTGCTGGACACTTTCATGCACCCTTATAAGGATGGGAGTAAGTACAAACAAAACAAATCATCATTAGTCATGGTCATAAAGATTTTAGGTTTTTTTTTTGCAATTTGTACATTTTTTTCATTGACTAAAACTAATATCATATTAGAACAAAATATGTACGGTATTTTTATTACATAAGAAAGATGTTTGTAACATTTGCATTTTTTTATACCTCCTGCAAACTTTTTTTTGGTGGGGTGGTATAATGGAATCACCCTATCTGTCCATCTGTCCACATTCCTTTTAAGCACAACCGATCTTAAACCCCTTGGTGAAATTTCACAAAACTTTGTGTAATGTAGATGTGCATGAAGGAATTTTATGGTCCTTTGTTAATATTAAGGAAAGATAATTTGACTGATTGTGTTCCCTATGCACATTATGTATCTGATCTGTAAGCACAACTCCTTTAAAACCTCTTAATGAAATGATGAAGAAACTTTACATATCGGAAGAATATTATATGTAGATGTGCACGATTGAATTTTATGATCCTCCCTTAAGATTAAGGGGGATAATTGGACTTAAAGAAAGCAGGGGGTATCCTTTTGTGAACTAGCTCACAGTATTCCTTGTTGAAATAACAATGTTGGCCCGTTAAGGCACTCATTCTCCACTATAATCCACCTCCACCATGTTGAAAAGAAAATTAAAATTTGTTCTGACGGTTACACACCTTGGCTTGTTGAAAGCACATTCATGGTTGTTGTCTCATAGACATTTATTCCATGTTTCATGTCCTTGTCCTATTTTATTCATATTTTACTTGTCCCTATTTTGTTGTGCTTTTTTATATGAAATTTCATATGTTATAACTTTTTAATGAGATTATGTATTTTTATAAAGGTATATTTCATCTTCACCTGATAGCCCACCTCCTACAATGGCCAATACAGCAGCACTGTATCAAAATGTATGAGCAGTATCAGCAAATGTGGTCCACCCTTGCATGCCTTGAAGAGTCCAGCAGCCATTCATTTGGTTTGGGTGCCAACAAATCCAAGAAACAAGTCAGTATATTGTCATGGATCCATACTTTCAGATACTATACTATGATTCTAAATGAAAAATATCTTTTAATTTGTCAAATACTTTATTTTTTGTTTGTCATTCAAGTCAGTGTGTGTTTTACATTCCTTGTTTTGAGTTTCAATTATATAAAAAAATTCTGAATAAATTAATGACATTTATCTAAAAGAACTATACAAAACATTGTAATTTTGTTTGTTTTTATTTAAACTTATTATAAAGCAAATAAATACTAAAAAAACTAATTGTTATTATCTTATCTTTTAGATATGCATCTATTAAATCATGCTGTACCGACAGTATGTGCTCTTGGTCCATATGGGTGCCACATAGAAGAATGTGCTTTCCTTGGGATTGGAGTTTGTAACAGAACCTTCTGGTATTTAACAACAAGTAGAGAAACCTTATTCAAAGCAACAGCAACTACAAACTTCAACTGAACAACAGCTGGTGACCCTTAATCGTCACCAACAGCAACAACAGACTTCAACTGAACAACAGCTGGTGACCCTTAATCCTCACAAACAGCAACGAGACTTCAACAACTCCACAACAGCTGTTGCCCCTTAATCCTCAGCAACAGCAACCATCGACCAAACACCAGTTTGTGCCCCCTATCATCAAAAACAGCTATCAAAATGCGTTCGGCTTTAACAGTTTTTGCGGATTCTTCGAAAGTCTAGATGATTCTGCGTGTGCTTGCATGTGCGTACCAAAAGCATCAAAATCCACTTCCGTATTGCAATGGCAACCATACAGGGCTTTTCATACTCAAGTAAACTGATTATTGCCCACTCATACAGGGGCTTATATTAACTTCCAATTGAATACATGTTACAGGGAATGTGTGCCATTAGGGAAGTAGGGATTACATGTAGCCGTTATTAAAAATAGACCAGGGGGGTCAGGCCACTGTTTTTGGCTTGTAAATCAAAAAGTATAAGAGAAAGATGAAATCTGATGCATTCTACTGCTTCAGCATCAAAAGCTCTACATAAGTCTCCTAAATCGAAGTTGTCAGATGACCCCTTATAGGGGTTCCGGTCCTTTACAGGTGAAAAATAGCGTTTTTTCGTGTTTTTGGCCTGTAGAATGAGAACTATTGGAGATAGAGAAAAGCTGTTGCTTGCTTAAATGTTCAGCTAATTTAGCTCTACAAAAGTTCGGATGACCCCTTATAGGGGTTACAGCCCCTTAAAGCCGAAAAATAGTGTTTTTGGCCTATAGAATGAAAACTATAGCAGACAAAGAAAAGCTGTTGCTTGCTTTAATGTTGACCTCATTAAGCTCTACAAAAAACTCCGTAAGGTTGAAGTTGTCAGATGACCCCTTATAGGGGTTACAGCCCCTTACAGCCGAAATATGAAGTTTTTGGCATATAGAATGAAAATTTACGAGATAGAGAGAAGCTGGTGCTTGCTTATAAGTTCAGCCCATTTAGCTCTACCAAAAGTCTCCATAGAGTCAAAGTTGTCAGATGACCCCTTACAGGGGTTACAGCCTCTAAAAGGTTATAATGAAGTTAATATAGATCTATGTCGCCACCTGGATTTTACATCCAAGATGATGGGTAGAAGTGAATATTGCTCTGTGTTTTTATTATAAGAGATAATGAATCAAATTAAATTGATCAAATAAGCAAATTTATTATAAAAAAATATAAAGAGCATATAAACTTCAGGGACCCCATAGAATAAAACTAAAATAAAGTTTTCGTGTAAGGTCCATATTATAAATACTGCATGTAAGGGGTCAATAATATTTCATTACTCGATGAGTCGTGGTAACACGGCACCACGCACCAGAAATAAGGTCACAGTGACCTATATTTCCGCATGAACACTTTATATTTATTTCTTGGTAAAGGTCTATATCCCAAGAACGGGATGGCCATCCTGTGGCTCAGAGACGCATTTTCTAGTTATAATTAATTTACAAAACAATCAGCTTGGGTGTAAATTACTCATTAACTAAGCCAACTTTGACTTCTCAAAATTTTAATTTGGTCATTAAAGTGCGTGAGTGAGTTGGTGTTTTACGCCCGTGCAACGCCATATAGGTTATTAACAGGCGATGAACATGAAAAGGATGATACAATGAACATGAAATGATGATGATATATGAAATATGGGATGGGGTGGGAAACACGGGGACGGTAAATTTTGAAGAACCACAGGAAAAGGGGAGAAGTGGGTAGGGGCAGAAAATTTAGCCTATGTGGTGCACTACTTGGCAGTCCACAAAGGGGTCTTTTACGTGCATGAAGCGAGTGCCGATACCTTGGATAGATAAGACAATCTTCAAGATGGACTTTCATTTTGTGCAATGGAATATCCTTGTCAGTACTGTGCTCGAGAGGTTACACCTCGACAGCAAGATCTCCATTGTGATGAGTGTCAAAGGTGAAAGCATCGGAAATTCAACACAGGTATAAATAAGTTCATAAAGAAGTCGAATTATCGGGATTCAATTTTAATAAAATTCTTTTTCTTTGTCTCATATACTTTTTTTATTTTGTAGCCGGGTTGGCACAAGTTCAGCCGATGGTGTTGGCGTTTATAAACTTATCCCGCGTCTCCAGAAGGAAGCCAGACTAGTGTTTGCCAGTGTGACCGCTGAAGCCCTGCAGCGAGATATCGACCCCAAGTACACCAGACTTCAGCAGCAGATCACCAAGCTCTGCCATCCTTAAAGCAGTTGGATCACTGTATACAGTCACCGACCAGTAAATTAGATAGCACAAAAGACAATGATAGACGTTTTGCTTATTAGTTCTTAATATTGATTATTGTTATAATATTGTTATTGTTTTTTGTATGTGAATACTGTACCTAATAAAGATATAAATTTGACTTATACTTGTTGCATTTTATATAACCATGTGGAAATCTTGAAATTGAAAAAGTCTACCCTACTTCAAGAAGGCAATATCCCTCTGTTTAGTCTTCCTTATTGGTTATGAGAAATCTTTTTTGTAAACATTTACAAAAAAAATGCAGTCCATTGACTTTGAATTCGGATACCAACACCCTTCGCAAAGAATACCAAACAATATAAAAATGAGAAAAGAGAAACACGAATATTTACCAAAAAAACAACAACAACAATAAAAAAAAAAACGCAAAAAAAAATACTCGGTCTCCGATACATATTTGGTAAAATATATATATGGTCCATTTATAAGTATCCTCATTATCTGACTATCCATACAAAATACTAATGGTATAGAACTGAAAAAGAACAAGAGAAACAATTATATTTACAAAAACAAAACAAAAAAATCCTGGCTCTGGTCCTCAGTAAACCTAGCAAAATAACCAAAATATTAATTTTTACGGTTTAGACCTGAAAAATAAAAAAGAACCATTAAAAAATATACAAACCAAATACCTTTATCCAGTTCCTCTGAAAGATCGGTACGAAATGACTCACCTATTTATAAAATCGATACAAAACCACCCGGTACGAACAAGTTAAGGTACGAAACGACCCTGGGTACGAACGGGTTTCGGTAAGAACAGATCCGAGACCATTATTGGGCAATGGGGCATCCGAATGTTATAATTCTGAAAAACAAAAGTCAAAACAAATTACAGCACGAAGAAACACGCAGCATAAGACAGAAAAGTACAAAAATCAACGGAATGGCAATCATTTACACGAGTTCAAGTCGTGACGAGGGAGAACTCGCGTGCTCCGGAAAATTAAGCGGTTTCTGTTTGCAGAAACGAGGAAATCGATGTAATTTCAATAAGCTATGAGTAACGAATCAATTGTGATACGAAAACTCCATAAGCTGGAGCAGATGGAATGTTGCTACACAAGAAGGGAAAGTTGAAGTCATCACGTTTGTCATAGAGCTTTGTCGACAGTTTCAATTTCTAAATGTTTATCTAAATATGAAGCAGACTTCCTAGATTCCGTTGTGTCTTTCCTGTTCTTGAAGATATAAGAGAGTGAAAATGTCATCATAAAGAAAAGTAGTCAGTGAAAGAACTATATCAGAAAGTAAGTTTTAATTTTTTTTCAAACTACACAGCAGTGCTCAGAAGAAATTAAGTTAAACATACTCATAAGCTTTTTTTGGTCATTTTTCTTTTTTTGAATTAACTGAAAAGTACACTACAATTATATACTCTGTGACCCTTTTCTCTTTTACTTGAACAATAAAAAGGGGAATGGAGAAAACAACAGAATCGGCGCATATTAATACATGTACTGACTAGTATATAATACAAAAAATATAAACGTTGTCATACATTTTTTTAACTTCCAACTCAAGTGTTTGATATATTACTGATACATATAAATGTACAAACGTAACTCATTTCATAAGTTTCATTGGCTCACTAACAACTCAATTCTGCTGTTTCTACGCATGTATAGTCCACTGCATGGTCACATTCGAACCCACTACAAGTAAGATATATTTTGAGAATAAAGTTATTATGAATTCATAAATAACCATTCTAGACCGGACAATACACTTAGTTGAGTGGAGCACATTTATCAGAATAATTGATCGAAAAAGATTCCCCGATTATGCCCAATACTGTAAACCAACTTATTTTCGCGAGCGATTTTTATTCGCGGATTTCGCGAGGAACAGATATTCGCAAAAGTAAATCGTTGCGAAGAAACTCATTTAAATAGTAATTAAACGGTTTTTACGAGAAATTGCGAAAATAAATAGCCGCGAAAAAGCCCTATGACACTTAAACGCAAAATATTGTAGTCGCGAAAAATTATTGGTTTACAGTAATGGATTGAACCAGTTTATGCTACAGAGGATAAATGGAGCTATGTAAATAGCATATTTTAAGCTGACGAATGTATTTCGTTATTTAGAATTTTCCTCCACTTTGCTAAATTTACTTAATGACGTATTGCGTTTTGATTGGAGGAATATATAATAAGATTTCTGACCAAAACGTAAACAAAGCTTTAATGTCAGTTGGTCAAAATTTTTGTATTTTTATGCTATTCGTGTCTTCAGTCGTTTCATTTGGACTCTTTGAAGATCATTATGGACCAAGTTTAATCCATTAAACAAAGGACGCGGTCAGTGACCTAATTTTGGATACATTTAAATCTATCGATTTGTGCTGATGTTTTGCGTTACAATAAGTGCATAGGTATATGATTTTTTCAGGATTAATCGTAACACGCTTTTTTAGTAATGTTATAGTCGTATTTGGGTCTCAAAGAAGGAAAGGAAGAAATAAGGACAAAGTTACGTAACACTGATATTACAGTTAACATAAGTTATTCGCAGATACTGATGACGTCATCAATATCTGTGTATTTACATTAAGGATGAATGATATTCGAGTGCTTGTTGTTGGACATAGTTTTATATTGCGGTTATCGCTTGAGCTGCAGGCGAACCCTAACTTTGATACATATTTCGGTTTGATGCAATGTACAGTTTTGTGCTACGGTGTTGCAGGTGCTAACATAGACACATTGTCACTCCACAATGGTTTTCACCAGTGTTTGTTGCAATTTCAACCGCAAGCTGTTTTTTTTTACAAGTAGGTGGTAATGACCTTTGCAAACCACATCTACGTCCAGAAACTCTTGCCTATAAGATAATAGACTTCGAGTGAGTTGGGCCGTGCAACGCTATATAGGTTATTTACAATTTAGGATGATAAAATGAACATGAAATGATGATAAATGCAATACGGGGGTAGGGTGGGAAACAAAGGACCGGTAAATTTTGAAGAACCACGGGAAAATGGGAGAGGTGGGTAGGGGCGGAAAATTCTGCCTATGTGGTGCACTACTTGGCGGTCCACAAAGGGGTCTTTTACGTGCATGAAGCGTGGCACTCTCCACACACGTTGGCCCACTATGCTCGGCGGTCAGGGTTTCCGTATTATAGACCTGACAACCCCCACGGACGAGGGCCACCTTATTCAGCCACCTAGGGTACACACTTGGTCGCTCTGTGGGCTGAGCACTGACCCGACGTCAGAAAACCCTTAGTCGCCTTTTACGACAAGCTAAGCTCTGCTGCGGGCCTATTCGCCACCCGGGCCCTGCAAGGGACATAAACGAGCGATAGTTAACAACATGTTAGCAGTCGAATTACAGGATAGACCTTATTTAACATTTTGGAAGCATTTACGTTTAATGCAAAGCCCTTAAACAATCATTGGAAACGATGGTGTACATGGCACAAGGAAATTTTATAGGAGTTTGAGACTAGCTATTTTGCATGCTCTTGATAGAGTGTAACATGATTTAGTTGCATGTTAAGGATACTTGCATGTTGTTTATATTTTAAATATGGTTAGTGATATATTTATATACATCATGTATTCATATTTCCATTGCAATTGTAATTGTATGTTTACAATGTATTTGATACCAGGTTCATGTCTATTGTTACCGTATTTATACATGTACATGTACATGTGTGGTGTGCAGATTATGATTTGATCGTCGTGTTTGTTACACGTGCATGTTCAATGTAAGTTAGTTCATGCATAGGTTGCAATTAAAAAAATGACATAATAAATAAATAAATAATCAAAACCAAAAGACTATGCGAATCAAAAGAAGTTACCATATACAATAACAGTATTACTGTACAATTCAAATGCATTATATTGCAGGATTTGTATGTTTATCCTTTATTATTATTTTTTTTAGATTTTTGACTTGTTGGACATTTGCATGTTGTTAATTATAAGTTGCAGTCAACATCTTTTGTTTGAGCTACATTTTGTACCGAATTTCTCCAGCAGTTTTTAATTCAAAAGACCATATATTATACAACACATTGCTATTTTTTATAGTCATGGTGTACAGATATATAGTCATTGCTTAAATCATACTGTATTCGAACATACTGTTCGTAGAGTTGATATTTATCTTATTCAAAAAAAGAATAATGATAATAAAAATGAAGAAAAAAAGAACCATGTAATGTTTGCTGCTTGTCGCAGTATTTTATCCGTACACACGTATATATCTGTATATTTATAAATGTCTTGGCTGTTTCAACAGTTGTTTAAAGTTTATGCTTTATTTTTGCTGTTTAATTACATGTATAAACATGTTTAATTCCTCATGCGGTACAGCATGTTTCCCTTGGCTGCGAATTGGCAGTTTGGCTGCGTTAATCTACAGTTTTATTGAGAGATTTGGCTGTGTTTATGCACAGTTTTGTTGATTGGATGGCGTATGCGGTTGTATTAAGTTTGCTGGACACGGTTCTTCCCTGTTCAGTTGTCAATTATCTTTATACAATGTAAATGTATTCTAAGATTGCTGCAGTATTCAGTGTTACATCTATATTTTGAGTACATTTAAACCCGTGCGGGTTCCGGGTGGCGAATAGGCCCGCAGCAGCGCAAAGCTTGTCGGTAAAAGTCCACTAAAAAGCGCTCAGAAACCTGACATCGGGTCAGGCCGCTTTGCCCACAAAGCGACTGGGATGTGGTTGAATGGGGCAGCCCTGACATCGAGAGATGCGGGGTCGTCAGGCGATAATGCGGAAAACCTGACCGCAAACCATAGTGGTGCACCGTGTTGGGAAAAATGTCACGTTCCTCGCACGTTAAAGAACCCTGCTGCAGGTCTCGATAAGAGTAGGACCCGTAGGATCCCCATGCAGGAGGCTAAATTTCCCGTCCCGACCCATTACTCCTTTTACCAGTATCTACCCGATTGGCCTTGTGTCCCCATTTCCTCCACTTCATCATCATTTCATGTTCATTGTATCACTATATTATTTTTATCTTGTAAACCTGACTTTCATGTGTGCATGTTTTTTTCAAAAATGTATCTCCTGCTTTGGCCGGTGATAATTTTTATGATTTTTTGAATTTCATTTCAATAATGTTAATTAATTTTATATTGAGGTACATGTAGACTTATTGGCTTTTCTGTCATGTGTTCCCTTATTTTTTCCAGTTGCCCTGGTGGCCATTTTTTTTTGGGGGGGGGTACAGATTTTATTGCATGGTATATATAATTGTTTAACTTATAGAATGTCAGACATTTTTGGCAATAAAACCTTATGGGGATTTTGTACCCCCCTTTTCGGCCATTAGTATTATGTAATGTTACATAACTGTTTCCATTATATATGTGCCAAAGTTCATCTTAGTATGTTTTATGTCATATGTTGTATATATTTTACATGAACCTCATAAATAACGGTCATAACAAAACTACCGAACTTGAATGATCAATCTCATAGTCCAGAGAAAATGACAAAAACGAATCAGTCATACCGGAGATTTGGTGGATCGCAATGGTCCTGACTTGGTTCAGGCATTTCAAACGAAATGGTGGGTTAAACTAGGTTTTATGGCGCCAAACCTCCCTCTTCCATTGCGATCTTAGGATCCGGTAATGACCATAGAACACAACATAGTTGTGAGACACAATAGGGATATTGAGGTGATCATCTCAGTACAGCAGAACAGTCAAACACTAATTAAAACAATTAACTGTCATATCTTTTAACTCAATTTTGAACTTTTCTACAAGTGGCTGATAACGAAGAAAGAATTTTTTTAGGGATCGTATGAGACGTATTTTCTTATAGCCCTGCTCCAAAAGTCGGTCACGAAGAAATCGGTGTCTGATAAAAAAAAGTCTGTGAAATGTGTGCAAGCTCTGGCATATCGAATAAGTTGTGAAATATAAACACCGTATGCAGGGGAAGTAGGTATATTGCTCTGTAGATAAGGAAAATTAATAATTTGAAAATTAAAATCGTCTCGTTTGTCGTAAATTTTTGTACTGAGATGACCACCTGGGTCGAATTCGAGGTGCAAATCCAAGAAAGACGTGAAGCAATTTGATTCGGTGGTCTCTTTAATCTCCAATTCTGGAGGATATATTGAAGGAATCCATCTACCAAATGAAGTGTTATTGACAGAAAGGACATCATCAATATATCTTAATGTAAGATTAAATGACCTTGCCTCTTTCATTTTCTTGTTCTTTACGAGTCCCTGATGAAATTCAGTCTCGTTAGAGTATAAAAACAAATCGGCGAGGAGAGGAGCACAGTTTGTGCCCATTGGAATGCCGAGTTGTTATTGAAAAATCTCTCCTCCCTCCGAAAGTGACAAATATGTTGTCAATGAGGAAATCAAGCATACTGCAAACTTGTTCCAGTGTGTAACAAATTTTATCTTTGAAAGATGTTTTGGAAAAGAATGTAGAATTATAACCCAAAACAACAAAATTCCTAGAGTTTGAAAAGGCTTTTTCGAGAAGTTTTTTTTCAGGCGACATTTTAGTTTTTCGTGTGGCAAGGTAGTGTATAAAGTTAAAAATCGAACGTTTTCAAAGAATGATCTAGTTTTAAAATGATCTAACAAATCTTTTGAGTTCTTCAAAATCCACATATGATTAATTTCACAACGATTATAAATAGTGTCGCAGTATGCTTGTTGACCTTCTTTGACAGCAGACAAGATTTTAGTTAAATGAACGGACAGCTCTGTAGTTGAACATGATGAAGATCCAGCTATATACCTTTCTTTGTACGGATTTTTTTTAAGTTTAGGTATCCAGTACAAATATGGTAACTCTTTATGTTCCTCTTTGATTGGAATATCAAAAGAGGGCATAAAAAATCTATGGCTATGATTTCATCTTTGTTAAATGTAGTCCGTTTGTATGTAGCACTAGCGGAAGTATTACCATCGATACCTAGTTCTTTTATTAGACAATTGTAATAATGTGTTTTACATACAAAAACTATATTATGGGAAGCCTTGTCTGCTGGCGTGACAACATACCTGTCATGTAAGGAAGAGAGACAATTGAGAGCTTCATGATCTCTAAATACAGAAGAAGGCCGGGGGTTCACACATTTGCGAAGTTTGTCTATTCTGCTTCGTACAAGAGATCGGATAGTCCTTACCCAGTCCGACAGTGATTTAAGCTCTGGCTCTTGATCCTTTTCCCTCTTTATCCAGGCTCTAGTATAGTCCTCCACAGCGTCCATGATGATCTTAAAGTTGTGATTCCAATTTATACGTTGCGGTTCCCTGAATTTAGATCCATGGGAAACCACAGTACGTAATAAATCATTTTCAGTTATCTTACGATCACCCGTGATGACATGACCAGAAGGACCATAGACAAAAGGAGAAGCATAGCAATCACATGTCAGAAGGGACTTTAGATATTCTTCAATGTTTAGGTCCTGCAATGCCTTTTTTGTGGTTGAAAATTTTACTACTTATGGTTTTAGTGTAGCGGTAGGAAACAATTGGTGTTGACTGATTTTTGAAATATGGAGGGATTTGAGATGTAACTTCCTTACGATTCAAAATATTACTGATGTTTATAGCATATATCCCTTTGTTCTTAAATGGAATATGGAGAAATTTCCTATCCTAAGTAGTAAGAGGCTCATTTCTTACAGGCTTAAAAAGACGGAAAAGGGCAATGTCGCAGATAATGCTAGTAAGACTGTAAGAAGGAGAAAATGGACCAGTACCTGCTTTTTCTAACCCAAGATCACGTAGGTCTAAGTTTCGTGACTCGTAGTGAATAGAAAATGGTACGAACATGATGGACTCCCAATGGTTGTTGTAAACTTGTTACCAGATCATCAAACGTGTCTGAAAGAGATCTGTTGTCAGTTTGACTGGCACCAGATCTCGGGATGTATCGTTTGTTAGTCAATCATCATATCTTTGATTTTTGTGATATCATACACCAGGCCTTAGTCCGAGATTGCTCTGATGGGTGGGACCACGACACCAGCTTGCTGGAAAAATGTCGAGGACGTCAGAGCAATTTCGGACTAACCAGGCATAAACTATATATTTTTCTGTTGGAATGAGGAGGGCAAAAATGTATATAAATATGGATCCCTATGATTAGGAAATAAAATATTTTTACATTTATCTTTATATCTGAGCTTTATATTGACTGGAAAATGTTTTGCGTTGATATAATTGTAATAAACAATTTATTGTAGATCTAATTATACACAATTGTTAGTGTACTGAACATAAGATTTCATAAATAATCATGACAGACTTGACTCCAAACACGGATATCAACCTTAGGTATTTATCTGGTAATTAAGACCGACGCTTATTAGTCGTGAAATTTGAAAACGGATGCGGGTCTAAATGAAATCATACTAGGGATATTCCGATTAGTAATCGTTTCTGGTTCCCGGAAGCGTCTTCAATTCTGGTGCATTGATCATTTAAATGTTTTGAAATTGTCGATATCCAATAAGTGAATTTACAAGCGCTGTTTGTACATATTTCTTGATGCAGTTGCTCTGAATCTAGATGCTCGGGCCCTTGAGCCCGAGCAATAATGTAGCACAAAGGGGCGGAGCTACAATGCGGTCCCGTAGACGATCTTCCAAAAATGCCACCCGGAACGTTCCGGATGTTAGAATAGGGGTCACGAGAGGTCAATGGGGGTAAAATGGCGGTTTTTTTTAGAATACAGCACATGGACTGAATTATTCTATCAATCTATTAAACATGTTAAATGTGTTTTCTAATGGAAAACAATCAAACATGGAATGAATTAATTTGTTTCACTCGGAGGGTCCTCTCAAACCAACTCATTTACACTTAAATAATGAAATTTTAA
Organism: Arcuatula senhousia; assembly: GCA_963971305.1. Lineage (NCBI taxonomy): Eukaryota > Metazoa > Mollusca > Bivalvia > Mytilida > Mytilidae > Arcuatula > Arcuatula senhousia. The sequence continues at coordinate 20,780 of CAXARO010000818.1, forward strand.
ATTTCCTTTTACGCGTAATTGACGTCGGCAACCAGTTATCCAGCAATTTGAGATAAGATTTCGACAATTACCAAACAAATCGAAATTGGAAGATCGTCTATTGCTCGTAACGAAACAACGCCGAAAAACGAAATCACACCGGGCGCAATTCAATCCATTAGACGTTACATTTGGTATTAAAATAACGCTTTCGGTATTTTAATGACGAAATCAATCTTAATTTGACGACATTTTGCGCAATTAAAAAGACTTGTAAAAATATCAATGTTTGTGTAACCGGAGAGCATGAAATAGTTCACAAAATCGACATTTCCTGACCGGGACTCGAACCCGGGACCTCTAGGTTTACAGCCAGGCGCTCTACCTCTGAACCAAAGAAGTACTTCCCTTGTTCAGGGATAAAGGCTTACTATTAAAATCTACTAGGAAGGGGAGCAACCCCGTTACACTCCCCCCCTCCTCAAGAGTCATTATACTTTCTTGTATGACTCTTAACACAACTAACCCTTCCTAACCATCGTGGGTTTTTTAGTTGGGCGCCAATGTAACCGGAGAGCATGAATTACTTCACAAAATCGACATGTCCTGACCGGGACTCGAACCCGGGACCTCTAGGTTTACAGCCAGGCGCTCTACCTCTGAACCAAAGAAGTACTTCCCTTGTTCAGGGATAAAGGCTTACTATTAAAATCTACTAGGAAGGGGAGCAACCCCGCTACATTCAAATCAAATCAAATCAAATCAAATTTATTGGCACAAACACATAAATGTACATGGTTAAGGCCCAATTACAAACAGATATAATAAAAGGTAAATAGTCATGAGTTTTACAATTATAGTATATTGAGATATACATATAAACTATAGTAGTAAATGTAAATATTATAGTACAACATGTTGTAAACCTATATTATTAACAGGTTTAAGACTAGACATTTATAACAGGTTTTTTCTAGTGTTCATACAATTTGTGATGAATGAAGAGGTCAATTTAAGTATTTTTATTGAACTATTATTTAATAAAAATGGTATTTTAATATTTTCTTTAATATCTTTCTTGTTGTCTAGCAGATTTAAAATATTAATGTTAAATTTATCCCTTTCACTTTTGAGGGCTTTGCATTGTAAAAGAAAGTGTTTTTCATCTTCTATTTGATTTGAATTACATAATGGGCAGTATCTTTCATTTTTTGGGATATTGAGATGTCGTCCTTGCTCGATAAGAAGTAAGTGAGCACTTATTCGAATTTTGCAAATGGCAGCTCGATCATCTCTGTTTGTTAATATATCAACATACGAGGGTCTCGTCCCCATTTTATATATACTTTGAAAAAATTCTAATTTAGATGATTTGCATATATTTGAGTTTTGGATCTGTAGACATTGATCCTGTATCCGTTGCTTGATTTGGCTAAGGCAGCTATTAGAAAAAGAAGTATTATTTATCATGTATGCAAAACCCAGATCATTTAAGACATCCTTTACCTTTTTCATCCAGGGATTATATTCTTTTGAATTAATGAAGATTTCTTTTAATAAGGTGCTATCAGAATCTAGGATATGCTTGTAAAAGTTTAATATAGAAAATAAGATTTTACTTTTTAGTGGGATCCTATTTAGTTCTGCACGGCAACCGTCATTGGTTGCCTTACAGTTGACTCCTAGTATCTCTTTAATAAATTTAATGTGAAGTTTTTCATATACATCAGTGTCTTTAAGTGAGGCATCGGTGCCCCAAACTTCACTTCCATATAATAGTATGGGAACAACCAGTGAATCAAATAGTTTTTTCTAAAAGTTTACATGGATTATTAATTCCTATTACTTTTTTAATTTTAAAACATGCCTTTCTAGCTTTTTCCATTAATGTATTTATTGCCAGATTAAAATTTCCATTGTATTTTAGTATCATGCCTAAGTAACAATAGTGTGTTACTGTTTCAAGGTTGATATTATTATAAGTAAATTGATTTTGATATGTCTTACCATTTGAGTTGAAAACCATTATTTTTGATTTATTGATATTTACCTGTAGTTTCCAGGTTGAACAAAATTCGTATAAAATATTAAGTAATTTTTGTAGCCCTTCTTTGCTTTCAGATAATAAAACAATATCATCGGCATATAAAAGTATATTAATGTTTGAGCAGCCAATAGAAATTGGGTCAGTGTTTTGTTGGTCTAATACTTTGACTATATCATTGATAAAGTAATTAAAAAGCAGAGGGCTTAGTACGTCTCCCTGTTTAACACCTCTTTCAGAAGAAAAATATTTGCTCAGTCCATTTGAAAATTTAATTCTACATGAGGTATTAGAATACATAGAATCAATTATATTAAATATCCTTTTTGGAACTTTATTTTTTAGAAGTTTATAGAAAAGTCCAACTCTCCAGACTGTGTCAAAAGCCTTTTTTAAATCTATAAAGGCAGTGAAAACTTTCTTACCATTCTGTTTATATTTATTTGTTATAGTTTTAAGTGTAAATATATGGTCAGCTGTGCGGCTTTTCTCCTTGAAACCTATTTGATTTTTAGTTATAAGATTATTTTCATTTAAGTGTTTAAGCAGGCGTTTGCAAATGATTTTATTAAAAAGTTTTCCCATATTCGAACTAATAGAGATGCCTCTGTAGTTTTCTGGATCGTTTTTATCTCCTTTTTTATGCAATAGGACTAAAAAACTTTCATTCCAAATTTTGGGGAAAGTTCCAGTTTTAAATATTAGATTAAATAGTTTTTGAAGAGGTCTTAACAAAATTGAAGTATATTGATCTTGAACTTTGTAATGAAGATCAGGATTTTGAAAATGTGGGTTTTCTATTGACTAACTAAATATTAGTTCCCTATGACTTTCGACCAAAATATTTCATAACCCAATATTAATGAAAGTGTTATAATGTTTATTTCAAACCATCTTGAAGCTTTGTTAAAGTTGGAGAAAGAAACTCCATTGACATCCTCGTTGGGGTGGAGCTACAATGCAGTCCCATTTCCGGGCCCATTGCTCTAAAAGCGAATCACACCGGGCGCATTTAAATCTATTACACATCAATATGGTATTATAATATCGCTTATAGTATTTCAATGACGAATTCAGCTTAAAATTTCGAACGTTTTGTGAAATATATAAGACTTTCGTGAAAATATCAATTTTTGTTGTAGTTCCTTGATCCTGAACTTTATAACGAAGTTCAGGATCAGAATATTTTATATGTGGGTTATGTGGGTTTGTTGCAGTCATAACCAGGACAGGAACTAAATCATTTTCATTTGATTTAGGAATATTTTCTAAGAGTTATTAAATTTCAACAAATTCTTGAAATTACCATGTGGCTTTATGGGGAAATCGAAGAAAAATATGATTTTTTTAGTTTTTAGCTGTAACGTTCATAATGAAAAATGGAAATGTGTCATGTTTTTTAGCTTAAACAGTATTTATTTACAAATTGGAATTGAAAAAGATTTTACTTGTTCAATGAAATCTGAGAGTTAAGCAATTATTGTGCTAACCACAATAAACATATTTACAAAAACGAAACCGAGCGGTTTCGAACCCGGAGCCTACATTTTGGCGTCTATACACCAACTCCTACATTCCAAAACTGATCTTTTAAAAACTAATTTAAAACTAATGTTAGCACCTTTTACTAAATAGCCTTAGCGACGGATTAACAAATTACAAGATCAAAAAAGAGGAAAAGACGGATTAAAAATTGATAGGAATTACGCAGTTTTGACATGTTTGTCTAATTGACTTTATTGTCGTTCTTGACTTAATCTTAATCTTATAAAATACAGGAAAAATGTGTGAAAACTAATGCAAACAAATAAAGTAAAAATATATGAAACTTGACGGTTGCTGATAAAAATAAAGTAAAATCGTGTAAAAAATATTAAATCAAAGTTCTATATGAAAAATGAAAAATGTTGATACCAAACATGTCATGAAAAGACGCAAAACTAGAAATTTAACATTTCATGAAAATGTACACTACGACAAAAGGACAACTTAATGCAATTGAGAACAAGGTCGAAATTTTAGAATTTAGCATTCCTAACAGCTTCATTGCTGCCTTCTTGCATGAAGGACAAGTGCGCAATGATTTCGGTCTGGGTATTTTTTTTTGAGGGGGTACATCAAGTTCTCGTTTGTCCATACGAATAAGAGTCAAAACCTTTTGGAAATGTTAGTTAGTTAGTTATTGCTTAACTCCAAAGCAGCACGATTTCGGCTATATCCGGGAGATGAACATGAAATAAGCAGAGGCACCAAAGGGGCATTCGAGTGTCAAAAGTCCGAAAAGGCAACGACAAAACCGGTAAACATGAACAAGAACAGCACAAGGAAACACAAAACATAAAAACAACCGAACAGAAATCAACAACGCGAACTCAAGTCGTAACAAGAGTGAACTCTTGAAAGTGGTGATACAATGAACATGAAATGATGATGAAGTAGAGGAAATGGGGACACAATGCCAATCGGGAAGGAGAGTTTTGACTCTCTGGAAATTTAGCCTCCTGCATGGGGATCCTACGGGTCCTCCCGTGCGGGGCCCGGGTGGCGAATAGGCCCGCAGCAGAGCCTAGCTTGTCGTAAGAGGCGACTAAGGGTCTTGGGATTCTGACGTCGGGTCAGTGCTCAGCCCACAGAGCGACCAAGTGTGTACCCTAGGTGGCTGAATAGGGTGGCCCTCGTCCGCGGGGGTTGTCAGGTCTATAATACGGAAACCCTGACCGCCGACCATAGTGGGCCAACGTGTGTGGAGAGTGCCACGCTTCATGCACGTAAAAGACCCCTTTGTGGACCGCCCAGTAGTGCACCACATAGGCTAAATTTTCCGCCCCTACCCACCTCTCCCCTTTTTCCTGTGGTTCTTCAAAATTTACCAATCCTTTGTGTCCCACCCCATCCCCATATTTCATTTATCATCATCATTTCATGTACATTTTATCATCCTTTTCATGTTCATCGCCTGTAAATAACCTATATAGCGTTGCACGGGCGTAAAACACCAACTCACTCACTCACTCCTACGGGTCCTACTCTTACCGAGACCTGCAGCAGGGTTCTTTAACGTGCGAGGAACGTGACATTTTTCCCAATACGTTGCACCACTATGGTTTGTGGTCAGGTTTTCCGCATTCTCGTCTGACGATCCCGCATCTCTCGATGCCAGGACTGCCCCATTCAAGATTCAACCACCTTGGGCGCACATCCCAGTCGCTTTGTGGGCAAAGCGGCCTGACCCGATGTCAGGTTTCTGAGCGCTCTCTAGTGGACTTTTACCGACAAGCTAAGCGCTGCTGCGGGCCTATTCGCCCCCCGGAACCCGCACGGATGGGACATGTTAGTGTTGAACGCCCTAGCAACACTTGTCCCGTGCGGGGCCCGGGAGGCGAATAGGCCCACAGCAGCGCTAAGCTTGTCGGTAAAAGTCCACTAAAGAGCGCTCAGAAACCTGACATCGGGGTCAGGCCGCTTTGCCCACAAAGCGACTGGGATGTGTGCCCCAGGTGGTTAAATGGGGCAGCCCTGACATCGAGAGATGCGGGGTCGTCAGGCGATAATGCAGAAAACCTGACCGCAAACCACAGTGGTGCACCGTGTTGGGAAAAATGTCACGTTCCTCGCACGTTAAAGAACCCTGCTGCAGGTCTCGGTAAGAGTAAGACCCGTAGGATCCCCATGCAGGAGGCAAAATTTTCCGTCCCTACCCATCACTCACTCCTTTTTCCAGTGGCAGTCAAAACTCTCCTACCCGATTGGCCTTGTGTCCCCATCTCCTCCACTTCATCATCATTTCATGTTCATTGTATCACTACTTTCATGTTCATCTCCCGGATATAGCCGAAATCGCGCTTCTTGGGAGTAAAGCAATAACTAACTAACTAACCTTATAGGAATAACGGCCCCTTAAAGGTGAAAAATAGCATTTTTATGTTTTTGGCTTCTTAAATGAAAACTATTACAGACAGAGAAAAGCTGTTGCTTGCTTAAATGTTCAGCTATATTAGCTCTACCAAAGTGTCTATAGAGTCGAGTCCCGTGCGGGGCCCGGATGGCGAATAAGCCCGCAGCAGAGCCTAGCTTGTCGTAAGAGGCGACTAAGGGTCTTGGGATTCTGATGTCGGGTCAGTGCTCAGCCCACAAAGCGACCATGTGTGTACCCTAGGTGGCTGAATAGGGTGGCCCTCGTCCGCGGGGGTTGTCAGGTCTATAATACGGAAACCCTGACCGCCGACCATAGTGGGCCAACGTGTGTGGAGAGTGCCACGCTTCATGCGCGTAAAAGACCCCTTTGTGGACCGCCAAGTAGTGCACCACATAGGCTAAATTTTCCGCCCCTACCCACCTCTCCCCTTTTCCTGTGGTTCTTCAAAATTTACTGTTTCAATGTGTCCCACCCCACCCCCATATTTCATTTATCATCATCATTTCATGTTCATTATATCATCCTTTTCATGTGCATCGCCTGTAAATAACCTATATAGCGTTGCACGGGCGTAAAACACCAACTCACTCACTCACTCCATAGAGTCGAAGTTGTCAGATGATCCCTAATAGGGGTTACAGCCCCTTAAAGGCAAAAAATAGTGTTTTTGGCCTGTAGAATGAAAACTATAGCAGTTAGAGAAAAGCTGTTGCTTGCTTAAATGTTCAACTCATTTAGATCTTCTAAAGTGTCCATAGAGTCGAAGTTGTCAGATGACCCCTTATAGAGGTTACAGCCCCTTAAAGGTGAAATACAAATGACAACAAAGTTCCAGACAATAAATTTTGCTACAATTTAGTGTTTTTGGTCTGTAGAATGAAAACTATTGCAGACAGAGAAAAGCTGTTGCTTGCTTAAATGTTCAACTCATTTAGCTCTACAAAAGTCTTCATTGGGTCAAAGTTGTCAGGTGACCCCTTATAGGGGTTACAGCCCCTTAAAGGCGAAACAAGGTGTTTTTGGCCTATAGAATGAAAACTATTGCGGATAGAGAAAAGCTGTTGCTTGCTTCAATGTTCAGCTCATTTAGCTCAACAAAAGTATTTATAGGGTCAAAGTTGTCAGATGACCCCTTATAGGGGTTACAGCCCCTTAAAGGCGAAACAAGGTGTTTTTGGCCTATAGAATGAAAACTATTGCGGATAGAGAAAAGCTGTTGCTTGCTTCAATGTTCAGCTCATTTAGCTCAACAAAAGTATTTATAGGGTCAAAGTTGTCAGATGACCCCTTATAGGGGTTACAGCCCCTTAAAGGCGAAACAAGGTGTTTTTGGCCTATAGAATGAAAACTATTGCGGATAGAGAAAAGCTGTTGCTTGCTTCAATGTTCAGCTCATTTAGCTCAACAAAAGCATTTATAGGGTTGAAGTTTACAGATGACCCCTTATAGGGATTGCAGCCCCTTAATTAACATGTTTTCATGTTTTTGGCGTATATAATGATAATTATAGCAGAAAAAGAAAATTGGTTGCTTGCTTTAATGTTCAGTTCATTAAGCTCTCAACAAAGGTCTCTATAGAGTCAGAGTTGTCAGACTGTCCTTTAAATAACATGTTTCACATTTTTGGCCTACAGAATGAAAACTATTGCTGAAAGAGAAAAAGCTGTTGCTTGCTTTAATGTTCAGTTTATTTAGCTTTACAAAGTTCTTCATAGGGTTGACATCAAGACCAGGTGAGCGATTCAGGCTCCTGGGAGCCTCTTGTTACAAGGAATTCAACACTTTTTTTTGCAAAAGCAGACCCTAAAAATTTGATGCTTCAAAAATACTTGCTGCCTTTCACTTTTCCCCCTTTTGCTCCCTAATTTAGTAACGGAAAATAGGGGGTTGCAATTATAAATATTTCAATTTGCATCCACTGCTTGATAAGACTTAAATTGCAAAATAAAAATAATAAAAAATCGGACAAGAAATAAAAAAGGAACGTTTTGCCCATTTTATGGCCATTAATTTCTAATCGTCCACGGGGGTTGTCGGGTCTATAATACGGAAACCCTGACCGCCGACCATAGTGGGCCAACGTGTTTGGAGAGTGCCACGCTTCATGCACGTAAAAGACCCCTTTGTGGACCGCCAGGTAGTGCACCACATAGGCTAAATTTTCCTCCCCTACCCACCTCTCCCCTTTTTCCTGTGGTTCTTCAAAATTAACTGGTCCTTTGTGTCCCACCCTATCCCCATATTTCATTTATCATCATCATCTTATGTTCATTTTATCATCCTTTTCATGTTCATCGCCTATAAATAACCTATATAGCGTTGCACGGGCGTAAACACCAACTCACTCACTCAAAACAGGAAATTCTATCCTGTAAAGAATAATAATACAAAAAAAAACATAAAAAATAATAACTATATTTAAAGCAATAATATATACATGTCCTTTTTTCTTTCTAACTTACATGTAATAATCATTATACTGGTTCAATAGCACATATAGTTCTTGACTAAAAATTGCTGCCTTGACAATTTAGTTGTATATAGTTAAATTTGTAACAATTCTACATCTTGTAAAATGCAACAACTTTTATATAATATGACTGAGGTACTCCTCTCATTTTGGATGATGGGAAATTGGTAACTTACTTCACACAGCAAGCAGAAACAAATCAACACAAACAATAAATGTGACAAGTGTGGCGTCGTATATTGGGCCAACGCATCTGGGAAAAGTATAACAGGTACTCCTCTCATTTTTGATGATGGGAAATTGGTAACTTAATTCACACAGCAAGCAGAAACAATGAGGAATGAATTTAACATAAAGGCAGCAAATTGAATTATCTCCCTTTTTATTTAATAATTTAATTTTTTATTCAAAATTTTAGTTCGGAAAGGTGAACCTGAAAGGTAAACCTAACCTTTTTCAAATGGACAGACATGTAGGAAATAATCAATTTGCAGCTGCAATGTGTAATACTATTCATAATGAAGCAGTGTACAAAATTTTAAGAAGATGTGACTAGTAGCTTATTAGAAATGGACGAAAATGTTAAGTGTGAAGGACAAACGAACGTATGAACAATTTTGCTAACTTTGTTTTGCTGATCATACCATGTTTACTTATCGTTATGCAGAATGTGTGTTATGACTTGGGTTTGCAATGTCAATTGATTTTCTATTCTTCCCTTGTGTGTTGTATGTTCTCTGATTGTTGTTTCATTTTGTGTATAATGGTTTGGTCACTGTTGTATTAGACATATAACTTTGGAATGCCCTTTTGGTACCTCTTGTTTATCTTATTTGTTGATGATGACTTATTGTTTTTTATGTGAACATTTATGTAGACTCTGTTTTAAATGATACATACGGATAAACATTAATTTTCCCAACTCCAGTGATGGTGGTTACGTCTTGAACTGGAAAATCACCCTCAAGAAGATCTTCTTCATTGTCTAATAAATTGATCAGTTGATCATCTCTAGGGAGAACCTGTTATAATAGAAAATTATAATAACACTTATATACTTGTTGATAAGTTATTAGCTAGAAAAGGCAAAATGTGTTTACAAAAACTGTGAATTAGTTACATGTATAACAAATACCTGCGGTTTAAATTTGATTTTGTTGAGTGTGAATCATTTTTTAGGTTAACTAGAAAATAACTATATCAGGAAAATAAAATACTATGAAATACATAGTCGATATAATCACATTACTAATGATTTTGATTTTAAAAGTCCACTAAAGAGCGCTCAGAAACCTGACATCGGGGTCAGGCCGCTTTGCCCACACCACAAAGCGACTGGGATGTGTGCCCCAGGTGGTTGAATGGGGCAGCCCTGACATCGAGAGATGCGGGGTCGTCAGGCGATAATGCGGAAAACCTGACCGCAAACCATAGTGGTGCACCGTGTTGGGAAAAACGTCACGTTCCTCGCACGTGAAAGAACCCTGCTGCAGGTCACGGTAAGAGTATGACCCGTAGGATCCCCATGCACGAGGCAAAATTTTCCGTCCCTACCCATATCTCCTTTTTCCAGTGGCAGTCAAAACTCTCCTACCCGATTGGTCTTGTGTCCCTTTTTCTTCCACTTCATCATCATTTCATGTTCATTGTATCACCATTTTCATGTTCATCTCCCGGATATAGCCGAAATCGTGCTGCTTGGGAGTAAAGCAATAACTAACTAACTAATGATTTTGTGAAATAATTATCAATACATGTACAAGAAAAATTGATTTTCTGATAATTACTTGTTAATTATTTGTGGATTAACTAAAACAAGAGACTCCCTCTAACATAGACTTGATATTTTAGTGAAGTCAAAGGGCCTTAAGTGTGGTAAAAATCAATTGAGCGGAATGAAACGTAAACTTGATCTGTAACTCAACAATGTTGACTTACATACCAATAATAAGTGCAAGGGTTAAAAAAACTTATGTTTCCTGACATGTCGAAGAAAGAATTTAATACAAAGCATACATTTTTACAAGGAAAACACTTACCCCGACTTTTTCTGTATGAAGTCTTTTATTTGTATTCCACTATTCAATATCATAATTTTTCGTGTATCATCATCATATACAAGGGCTGTTGCTAAACCTGACTCGTCAGCTAACAAAACTTTCCCCATACTTTTATTTTCCTTGTATGTTATCGTTTCTCTCTTTACAACATTGCAGAGTAAAGTGCTCATTGAAGGATTGTCTGGCTCAAGTCCAGAAATTTGAGTCAATGCCCGCATCTGTTAACAAAGTAAAACATGACTAGTTCTAGATTCACATATAGTTTATGTAAAGTGCTCAATGAAGGATTGTCTGGCTCAAGTCCAGAAATTTGAGTCAATGTCCGCATCTGTTAACAAAGTAAAACATGGCTAGTTCTAGATTCACATATAGTTTATGTAAAAAATATACATAAATACAATTACAAATGTATAATATAAAATGTATATCTTTGGACACTTTAACTTTGTTTGCATCAGACTCAAAGTACAGTAAGCTGCTACAAGTACAAAATTTTTGTTTAAGTCGGATCTTTAAAATCATATATATATACATGGTTTTATAGGTATAACGAAACCTGGATACATGTAAACAACATATATATTTCATTATGAATAGGATGATTATAACTTCTCCAAGGTCAAGAAGATTGCTTTTAAACATTCTTGATAGATACACCTTTTCATTGTAGGTACAATACAATAGAAAAATAGGTATATGTCATGTATGCATGTGTTCATGAAAAGAAATATTTCTTTGATAGATTTGCATAAAAGTACAAATATCTTGCAGGTTCACACTTTTTCCTTAAACATTGTTTTTTCCCCTAAGTTTGAATTTTGAGATTAAGAACCATTATTCAGACGGGGACGCACCGGGCGCACGCCTCCTCTAAAATGTGAATTTTTTTCTTATAAGTTCTTGAATTCCTCGAAAAATACTATATTATTTTTTTCAAATATTTCAAATGTGTGCCCCCTGCAACAACAAATCCTGGTTCAGCACCTGAACGCTGATATTCAAACTTGTCCAAGGTATTACTTAATTAGTGGTATAAACATTAGATATAAATTCCAGTAATGTAGCCTTGAGAGCATATAAAAATGTGTAACAAACAAACAAATGGACTGACGCCTAACAGTTCGTAAAGCAGTTTTGCGCAAAACTTAATAAATAACATTGTGAAAGATTTATGAGACAGAATCTAACTGCCATGTAAAAAAAATACACAAAACAGGAACTTCTGTGAGTGAGTGAGTGAGTTGGTGTTTTACGCCCGTGCAACGCTATATAGGTTATTTACAGGCGATGAACATGAAAAGGACGATAAAATGAACATGAAATGATGATGATAAATGAAATATGGGGGTGGTGAGGGAAACAAAGGACCGGTAAATTTTGAAGAACCACAGGAAAAGGGGAGAGGTGGGTAGGGACGGAAAATTTAGCCTATGTGGTGCACTACTGGGCGGTCCACAAAGGGGTCTTTTACGTGCATGAAGCGTGGCACTCTCCACACACGTTGGCCCACTATGGTCGGCGGTCAGGGTTTCCGTATTATAGACCTGACAACCCCCGCGGACGAGGGCTACCCTATTCAGCCACCTAGGGTACACACTTGGTTGCTCTGTGGGCTGAGCACTGACCCGACGTCAGAATCCCAAGACCCTTAGTCGCCTTTTACGACAAGCTAGGCTCTGCTGCGGGCCTATTCGCCACCCGGGCCCCGCACGGGACCAGGAACTTCTGAAAAGTGAAGTTCTAATGTTATATTTTTGAAATTAGCATGATCATTTATATAATTAGTTAAGTTTTCAGGAACTTCTGAAAACTTAACTAATTATATAAATGATCATGCTAATTTCAAAAATATAACATTAGAACTTCACTGATTTCACTCCTCATATTTCGAATTATTCTGACACACAGTTAGAAATGTATATTCTACATTGAAATTATGTAGATATGATGTATTAAGAAAATGGCAATATACATGTATATATATCTAAAATGCATGTATCTATAAGCTTGACAAGTAAAAGTATTTGCTTAATTATTCATATGCATAATCAAATATTGATTTATAACGTCAGGATCACATTGCAATTTTTGTTCAGAAAAGGCAAGTAAAAACAAATTTTGTAAAGTTCTAACTCTGCTTAATGCCACATAAGCTTGACCTTTTTGAAATATTGATGATCCAATTGATATAGCTGTTTTATCTAATGAAAGTCCTTGAACTTTATGAATAGTTGTTACCCAACAAGGAATAAGGGGATAGTTATGTCTTGTTATATATGTTCCATTATACAAGTATTCTTGATCATATTTGGGAATATTAACTAAATTCAAAGAAGCAGACAATGATATTGGCAAACATAATTCTCGAAATCGAACTTACTTCAACTATACCTAAAGCACCATTTACTAAGCCATACTGAACATTTAAATTTCTAATTAGCATAACTCTTGAGCCAACAGACAGAGCAATCTCTAAGGGTAACCCTCCAGCATCTCTGTCATCTGGAGGAATATATTCTTAAGATACTGTTTCACTTTTTCCAACATCTTTAGTAGAAAATGTATGACTTGCTTTAAATATATGACATGTGTTTGGCAATAGGTTTTGCATTTTTGCATTATGAAGCTTTACTTCTTCTTTTGTTGAGAAAATATGTAAAACAGATCTGTCAGTTATATTGATAGACAATAATCTAGTTTTTAGAATTAGTTAGCTAGTTAGTTATTGCTTTACTCCCAAGCTATATCCGGGAGATGGACATGAAAGTGGTGATACAATGAACATGAAATGATGATGAAGTGGAGGAAATGGGGACACAAGGCCAATCCGGTAGGAGAGTTTTGACTGCCACTGGAAAAAGGAGTGATAGGTAGGGACGGGAAATTTTTCCTCCTGCATGGGGATCCTACGGGTCCTACTCTTACCGAGACCTGCAGCAGGGTTCTTTAACGTGCGAGGAACGTGACATTTTTCCCAACACGGTGCACCACTATGGTTTGCGGTCAGGTTTTCAGCATTATCGCCTGACGACCCCGCATCTCTCGATGTCAGGGCTGCCCCATTCAACCACCTGGGGCACACATCCCAGTTGCTTTGTGGGCAAAGCGGCCTGACCCCGATGTCAGGTTTCTGAGCGCTCTTTAGTGGACATTTACCGTCAAGCTTAGCGCTGCTGCGGGCCTATTCGCCTCCCGGGTCCCGCACGGGACAGTTTTTAGAATAGCAATATCAGTAGCTGTAAAAGCTCCAATTCTTATTCTATTCAAAATCTGTGCATAACGAGTGTCTTCACATTGCCTCATATTTTGAGTTAAAATGAAATAGTTAAAAAGAGGCCACAAAAAGGTATTTTTGTAAGCATATACACCACGTACTGGTTTAAACTGGAAAAAATCTCCGACAACAATAACATTCATTCATCCAAAAGGCAGTTCATTATTTCTAATAGCAGCCAAACGTCTATGTATGGAAGTCAATTGTAAGAACAGACCATGCTTACCTCATCAATTATTATGGTATGCACATGCTAAAATTCTCTTTTACGCTTGTGTAAAGCAACGACATCCAATTCTAAGAAAGTCATATTCCACCCATGCTGAACTGGCAATTTAAATGCATAATGAATAGTAGTTCCTTTAATATGATAGGAAGCGATTTCAGTAGGAGCACATAAACAAACTGGATCACTACAACTATTTAAGGGTGTGCTAAGTCGCATCCACTGAATTAAAACAGATGTTAAAAAACTTTCACAACACCAGCACCTCTTGTGATAAACTAATGAAAAGGAAAAGATTTGCTTTGAAATTTGTTCTTCACATAATCAAAAACATTTCTTTGATTAAAAGTAAGTTTTTCTAAATTATTAGCTAAAACATGAGGACTACATCCAGTTGTAAAAGAATGCCATTCATTGTCAATCTCATTTTAGTATTCAAATTCCAATCTTGAAGTTGTCTCATTATATGCACAGTTTTCTGATTTTTGTTTGATATGTACTGTAGTACTAGTATTTTCAACATCATTATCTACACAAATTTGAGAAATCACATCATCATCATGTGAGTGAAGCAGACACCTAGGAACCCCTCCAACAAAAAGGTTATTCCTCAGTATATTTCTGTATGGCATTTGTCCTTTTTTATGTATCGATTGCAAAAGTTACAGGGAATATCTCCTGCAGATATACGCAACATCTCATTTCGTACATTACTATAAAACAGCTGATCCTGGAAAAGAAATCTATCACAAGAACAGCATGTATACTGTCTTTTTTAAGTGTTTTATAATTGGGCAATGATTTATTTAAAAAATACAAGCCTTTGAAGTGGAGTCGTATTGTAAAAAATGGCCAACGAAAAATCGCTGTCAACAATGCTTGGTTAGTTTTAGCAGTATTGCAGCAAACATAATCATGTTCATCCATTCTTGTTGATACTCAGTTGAAATAACATCACAAGGGTTCTTACTTACCAATAAATTTCTCGCAATAGTCTGCAAATCCATTTATTTTTAAAAATTCTATGACATGCTGCCTACCCCAGGCGGACGCCATTTTGATAAATATAAATTTCGCGCAAAACGAATTTCTTTTAATTTTTAAAAGTTTTACAGAAATCCTTTTCAAAATACTTAAGATCGATTAATTGCTGGAATATATTGTTACAGAAAAGATATTCGTTCTTTGCTAAATAAATAAAAAATATATTGAAATTCGTTTCACTATTTACTACGAATGCGATCCGCTACGAAACGAGCAATCGGAACTCCTCGGGTGGCTTGTACCGGAGAGCTGCGGAACCAGCCGAGGTTTGCCGATTGACGAAAACGAGAGAAAACTCACACATTACTTCAAAAAATCGCGAAGCAAGATGTAAAACGGAGAAAAATGACGACCAACGATAAAATCGCGAAACATAACCGCTTCCATTACACCCCCCCCCCCCCAACCAATACATTTCAATAGATAATTTCCCCCCCTACCAACAACTTTCAAAAGGCATTTAGACCCCCCACCGAGGCCTTTTTTTTACGGCCGCGTTCTGCCCCCGGGTGATATTTTTTTCTGGAATAGCCCTGATAGCTTCGAGGGTGAGGTCACTGTGTCTTTTCTCGCAATGCTTTTGTAATTCTGTCATCCTCCGATAGGTCTTCTCTTCGTCTGGACACGAAGGGCATATTACTCTTAAGATGGAATGATGCTTCTCACTAGCAGCATGGTTCTTGAGGTCTCTGTTGTTGTCAAACGTCTGGGGAACCCAGTGGCACTTCACCTTTCCTTCATGGCGCGATGACATCTACAACAAGAGTAGACGTTTAGTCATTGGTTGGGCAGCAGTTTTGAAGATCCGATCTCCCACAGCCAGTTTTGAATTTCTGTATAGTTCTTAATTTAAAGTTTCCATGGACGGAAGGCCAACATCTATTCATGCAAAATAACATCATGCAACAACGCAAAGAGGAAATGTTAAATTCGGTTTTCAGCTTCCACTCTAAATATATTCTTGGTCAGGTCTCCATCTGTTCCAGTCCCGTGCGGGGCCCGGGTGGCGAATAGGCCCGCAGCAGAGCCTAGCTTGTCGTAAGAGGCGACTAAGGGTCTTGGGATTCTGACATCGGGTCAGTGCTCAGCCCACAGAGCGACCAAGTGTGTACCCTAGGTGGCTGAATAGGGTAGCCCTCGTCCGCGGGGGTTGTCAGGTCTATAATACGGAAACCCTGACCGCCGACCATAGTGGGCCAACGTGTGTGGAGAGTGCCACGCTTCATGCACGTAAAAGACCCCTTTGTGGACCGCCCAGTAGTGCACCACATAGGCTAAATTTTCCGCCCCTACCCACCTCTCCCCTTTTTCTGTGGTTCTTCAAAATTTACCGGTCCTTTGTTTCCCACCCCACCTCATATTTCATTTATCATCATCATTTCATGTTCATTTTATCATCCTTTTCATGTTCATCGCCTGTAAATAACCTATATAGCGTTGCACGGGCGTAAAACACCAACTCACTCACTCACTCACTCCATCTGTTCCAAGTTTCCACGTGACTTGACTACTGGTTGATTAGGCCAGTCCCAAATCTTCAGATGAGTGCGCACTCAATGTTTCGGATCCTTCCAATGAAATGGGCTGCTGTATAAATTTCTGTTCTGCAACTGTTTTTTCCTGATTGCTCTGTTCCGTGTGGTTCCTCATGAACCTTTTTTGCCCAGGATGGCACGTCCCTCCCATGATATGCTGACAATCGGTCTACATGGTATATCTTTGATGGCTGGTGAGCGGACATTTTGACCCTATATGTGACATCATCTACCTGTTCTCTACAATGTATGGACCTTTCCATTGTGATGTCAGCTTTGAGCATACTCCAACTTTTCTTGCTGGCTCAAGTGTCCAGACAGGTTCTCCTTTTCGGAAAGCTTTCTTTTTAGCTTTCAGGTCATAGTGTCTCTTCTGATAGATGGCAGCAGTGTTAAGGCTTTTCCTTGCAATTTCATGGCTTTTCCTGAGCTGTCCTTTTAACTGTTCGACGTACTCGATAGAGTCTCTCAGGTCAGAATTTTCTGGCAATGGTTGACCAATCACATCTTGAAGTGGAAGTGTAATTTCTCTGCCCAGCATCATAGAATTGGGGGTTTTGAGGTTGTTTTGTGGACTGAGGGGCGATATGCCATCATAACAGATTGAAGAAATGTCCCAGGAATGTTGATTTTTCTCACAATACATGGTTAACATGGTTGCTAGGGTTCTATTAAATCTGTCCACTTGACCGTTTGATTGAGGGCGGAAGCTATTAGTCCTGGTTTTATCTATGCCTAAGATGTTGCAGACTTCTTTGAAAAGTTCTGATTCGAAATTTCTTCCTTGGTCAGAGTGAAGCTGAAGAGGGGATCCAAATCTGCAAATGAAGTTGTCAACCAGGGCCTTGGCTACTGTAGGGCTGGCTGTCTTGTGTGGGTATAGCTACTGCATCTGTCCATTTAGTAAACATGTCAGTAATGACAAGTATAAACCTGTTACCATTCTTGGTTACTGGTAATGGCCCAAGTATATCCACTGCTATTCACTCCATTGGTTCCCCAACTAGATATGAACCTAGTGGTGCCTTTTCTTTGACTGACTTTGGTTTCCTTGCAAAACAGTGATCACATTGTCGACAGTAGTTTTGAATTTAGTCCTTCATCCCTGGCCAATAGAAGCTTTATTTTATTTTAGGTACAGTCTTTTCGACTCCTAGATGTCCGGCAGTTGGAATATCGTGATAGTATCGTAGGATTTCTTCCTTTTTCTTCTCTGGTAAGATGAGCTGGTATATGATTTTCTCATCTTCTTCCCATTTTCTATACAACATTCCACTGCATTGAACCAATCTGTCCCATTGACTCCACAATGTCTTATCTGAAGAGGGCTTGCTAGATACTTCTTCCCTTGGAGGTCTTGTGCCAGTTTCTACAGCTGTTAAAATCAGTCCTAAATTCTGATCTTCTAGCTGTTCCTGTCTTATCTCTGAAGGCTACAACCTTTTAGTACTGCTGTTTGGCTTTTAAGTTCTGCTGTTTGTTGGCTTCTAGTGATCATCCTAGTAGAGGACTGTTGATCTACCTCCAAGACAATGACGTTTTTGTTTTGGGCGTCACTACCCTCTGCCTGTTCTATGTCGTTCTGTTCCTTGAGAGTCTCTTGTCTTAGACAGGCTTTACATACCTAGACACTGCATCTGCATTTCCGTGCTTATGTCCTGGGCGATGTAAAGCATTGCATCTGCATTTCCGTGCTTATGTCCTGGTCGATGTAAAGCCTGTCTAAGATAAAATAAGATAAAAAGCAAAAATAAGAAAACAAATGAAAGTCATTTCGTAGTAATGTTCCAGAAAATTTGATTAAACCATGTCCATAATCCATAAATCGCATTTAGGATAGAAACAAACTCTGTTCTGAATTGCAGGAAAGTATCATATTGCTTCGATAGTTCTAATAATGATGAACAGGTGTGAGCAACAGGTCGACGAGGAAGGCCTTGCACATTTACAAATGAAACTATAATTCTATCCTCTGTTTTTAGCTCACCTGACCCGAAGGGCGTCCGTCGTCCGTCCGTCCGTCCGTCGTTAACTTTTCTTCAAATATCTTCTTCTTTGAAATCACTGATGGGATTGCTTTGAAACTTTGTACACTTGATCTTTAGGATGTCCTCTACCAAGTTTGTGAAATTTGTGAACGTCGACCAACCAACATGGCCACCGTTACTATAAACAGAACAGGGGGGTCAGACCATAGTTTTTAGCTTAAAGCTCAAAAAGTGTAAGAGATAGAGAAAATCTGAAGCAACCTTCCTTCTTCAGTATCAAAAGCTCTACAAAACTCTTCATTGAGTCAAAGTTGTGGGATGACTCCTTATAGGAGTTATTTCCCCTTATTCGTCAAAATTGACCATTTTCACAGTTTTTGGACTTTATCTTGAAAACGGTAAGTGCTAGAAGAAAAGTTAGCATTGCAAAATTGTTCAGCTTATTGAGATCTACAAAAATGATTTCAGAGTCAAAATTGTCAGATCAACCGTTTAGGAGTTATTCCCCTTTAACTGATTTTTCTATTAATTTTAACTGATTTTTAAATATCTTCTCTGAAACCACTGATCGGATTGCTTTGAAACTTTGTACACTTGATCTTTAGGATGTCCTCTACCAAGTTTGAAAATTTTGAACGTAAACTAACCAACATGGCTGCCGTTACTAAAAATAGAACAGTGGGGTCAGACCATAGTTTTTAGCTTATAGCTCAAAAAGTATAAGAGATAGAGAAAATCTGAAGCAACCCTCCTTCTTCAGCAACAAAAGCTATACAAAACTCTCCATTGAGTCAGAGTTGTTGGATGACTCCTCATAGGAGTTATTTCCCCTTAATCGTCAAAATTGAACATTTTCACAGTTTTTTTGGCTTTATCTTAAAAGCCATAAGAGCTAGAGGAATAGTTAGCATTGCAAAGTTGTTTAGCTCATTAAGATCTACAAAGATGATAACAGTGTTAAAATTGTCAGATCATCCTTTTAAGACTTATCCCTCTTTAAGTATTTTCAATCATTTTCAATTTGTTTGGTTTTTTTCACATGGAAAGCTTTGTAAACTTTGTATTCTTGATCTTAAAATTGTTTTCTATCTTTATTAGTTTATTTAATGTTACTTACAAAGTACATGTAGACCATGTTGCACACTAGGTTAGAGACTTTAGCATAAGAGATCAGGTGAGCGATTCAGGCTCCTGGGAGCCTCTAGTTATATCTGCATCAGTGCAAAATCTCAAAAAGCGGGTCAGTAGATCATTGTCCATTTCACTGATGAATCTCTTAAGATGTAGAGAGATTGCTGTGGATTCCTGGCACATGTTTTCTGGAAACTTAAGGAGACTCATTGCGCGTCTTGTAGTAGGAATAAAGTCTCTGTATAATAACTTCAGTTTCTCAAAATTCGAACAACCTATAACGAACATTGAAGGATTAGTTCTTTATGTGCCATCTGTTATGATACGTTCCATATTTTCTATATATATTTTTATTCTATATTAACCCCTAATCTTAAATGTATGTCTAAGAACTAACCATTATTATATCGTTTAATGCTGACCCTAACCTTATTTGTATCTTTTTACCGGTGCGGGTTCCGGGTGGCGAATAGGCCCGCAGCAGCGCTAAGCTTGTCGGTAAAAGTCCACTAAAGAGCGCTCAGAACCCTGACATCGGGTTAGGCCGCTCTGCCAACAAAGCGACTGGGATGTGTGCCCCAGGTGGTTGAATAAGCCAGCCCGGACATCGAGGAATGCGGGGTCGTCAGGTGATAATGCGGAAAACCTGACCGCAAACCATAGTGTTGCACCGTGTTGGGAAAAATGTCAGGTTCCTCGCACGTTAAATAAGCCTGCTGCAGGTCTCGGTAAGAGTAGGACCCGTAGGATCCCCATGCAGGAGGCTAAATTCCCGTCCCTACCCATCACTCCTTTTTCAAGTGGCAGTCAAAACTAACCTTCCCGATTGGCCTTGTGTCCCCATTTCTTCCACTCCATCATCATTTCATGTTCATTGTATCACTACTTTTATGTTCATCTCCCGGATATAGCCGAAATCGTGTAAAAATTACGGTTAAGGTTAGTACAAACTCATACAATTAGGGTTAGGGTTAGTGACAAACCTACAATGAGGGTAAGGGTATGATATAAAAAGATACAATTAAGGTTATGGTCAGCATAAAACGATACAATTAGGTTAGTACAACAAAACAGACAATTAGGGCTAGGGCTAGGACAAGATCAAAAGGTCTGCCGTCAAAACCTGGTATAAAAAACGTGTCCTTAATCCTGGGGTTAGATGAAGCATCAAGAGAACTTCACAACAAACACAAGACTCTGTTGTCTCTTTCAAGATCAAGCTATGTGGTGAGGGACAAGCTGTGCAAAGCAATGGAGTGCTTTAGAAAGAAAGAGCTTAAAGGACAGCCTCGAGGAGGAATAAAAACATCTCATTTTTAGGCCCTCTCGTCCCTTGACGAAAAGGAAACGACTGAAATATTGAACTCGGTAGTAGATAAAAAAATCATGGAAAGATATGAACTCCACAGGTACGTTTCTAATAGGATCTGACACATGTAGAATAAAAAAAATAAAAAAGTATACAAATCATCAATTTGCAAAGCAGCAAAAATATACTTATGGGACATTTGAATGTAATACAAATTACAACAAAGTTCCAGACAATAAATTTTGCTACGCCTGACGCGCGTTTCGTGTATTCAAGACTCATCAGAGGCGCTCTACCAAAAATATTGAAAATGCCAAACACTAAACAATATGAAGAGCATAGAACAGTAAAACCAAAAATATCAAACTGGGGAACCAAATTATTACTAAGATAATCAACCTATGTCTGGGGTAGGAAGAACCTTAGGGTTTAGACAATTTTGAAATTTAGACAGATAATTTAAAGCTTTGATGTTTTCTCCAACTCAAAATTGTTGGTGCCGGAGCGGGTTAACCTTGGGGAATTTAAACTCCACCAGCAGTGCTAACCTTCACGTGTGTTCGAAATACAAATGACAACAAAGTTCCAGACAATAAATTTTGCTACGCCTGACGCGCGTTTCGTCTATTCAAGACTCATCAGAGGCGCTCTACCAAAAATATTGAAAATGCCAAACACTAATCAATATGAAGAGCATAGAACAGTAAAACCAAAAATATCAAACTGGGGAACCAAATTATTACTAAGATAATCAACCTATGTCTTGGGTAGGAAGAACCTTAGGGTTTAGACAATTTTGAAATTTAGACAGATAATTTAAAGCTTTGATGTTTTCTCCAACTCAAAAGTGTTGGTGCCGGAGCGGGTTAACCTCGGGGAATTTAAACTCCACCAGCAGTACTAACCTTCACGTGTGTTCGAAATACAAATGACAACAAAGTTCCAGACAATAAATTTTGCTACGCCTGACGCGCGTTTCGTCTATTCAAGACTCATCAGAGGCGCTCTGCCAAAAATATTGAAAATGCCAAACACTAATCAATATGAAGAGCATAGAACAGTAAAACCAAAAATATCATTTTACAGGAAGGATACTAACATAAAGAAATGAACGAGCCAGCAAACACAAAAAATCACAAAACAACTAAATGTTTATAAACAACTTTATTTGTAGGCAAAGTAAACAACAAGAGCAAACACCAAATATCCAAACTGTACTAATTTTGACATAAATGTGACTAACCATTTACTAGTATTGATATTTTTGATAATGTCGATAAATTTAATATTATTAGATTATCTTTTTCTTTTAAA
>CAXARO010000819.1:0-34317 GCA_963971305.1 Arcuatula senhousia
AGAACCTTTGGATATTAAAACAATTTTGCATCCTTCAAAATTTGAAGAAAAAAAATTAAATATGGATACATCGTATTGTGTGATTTTACATGTGTTGACAATCACATCAAACGACAAAAATGAGTTTTTAAGTGATTAAGCAGTTTTGTCGGACCCGTTTAAAAATGTTTGCTTTTTTCCGACTTTCCGACATTGTTTATTTTCAAATTCTTATTTCTCCTTACTTTCGATAATGATCAAATTAGTTTTGTTTTAAAAGGTTTTTCAGAAATTCAAGACAAACAAAAATTGTTTAATTTTTTTTTTGTTAAGGAAAAAGTAATTTTTCAAGAAACCTAAAAATTGACCTTAAACTCATTCTAGAAAGATGAATCTGTCATTAAAATTGTGTGATAATTACATTGATGAAGTAACAGTTTTGTTTGAAAATGAAAAAAAAAACAACATGTCAGATAATTTCAGTAATAAAATGACAATTTCTTTAAATCTTGGGTTTTTACAGAAAACAAGATTTCAGAAAAGAAATGTGTTGGACAGATAACAAACACCATTCCTCGAACAAATTAATAATTTTGAAGTTTCTACAGCAAAAATTTTCCATATCAATTTCATTTTCTGAGAACAGCACCCCTCTTTCAGTTTTCGGCCTCAAATTTTACAATACGAGATTTTTTTCCCTTTTTTCTCCATTTGTGCTGGGTGTATTGTCATTTTGAAAAAAAAAATTTTTAATATTATTAGCAGTAAGACACTAAGCGAACTGAAAGAATGCACAACTTAAAATGAACATAATTTGACTTTTTCGTTAAAGTTTTTCTACGAAACATTTAAGACGTTAAATCATGTTTTGTTTAAAGTGCATTTTTCCTTTTGATTTTTATCTCTGGGACAAAACTTTTTTTTAACTTTACATCGAAATGTGTGTATTAAGTGTACACCTTTATTCCTATTTCATAGTTAACTGAAGTGTGCATTTTTTCTTTGAAATCGTAGCTATGAAAATATATACGGTGGTGCTTAACTTATGGCGGAGTGTATATTTTTTTTTTTTATATTTTGTTACAGTACGCCTTTTATATAGTTAGCCCATATTTAGAACCGGAAGTTACGTGTTTTAGAAACACATGGCAAATCCCTTAACAACTAATGCATGCGAGATAGTAAGTCCTAACGGGTAACTAAGTCAATTTTCTTAATTCGACATGGATGTTGTCCTATTGAAGTCACACAAGTAGGCTATGCAATTTTTTATAAAAAACTAATTTTGATTATTTCAGTACGGCAAATTAGTCCAATCTTTGAACGTTTTTGTCATAGCAATTGATGTAGAAGTTCCAAATAACCGAACAAGTGTTTGTTTAGTAGGACATTAAAGGCAAATAGGACATTTTGTTTTGGAAAAGAAATACAAGTGAGCTTTATCCTTAGCATACAGTGTACAGTCTTTAGCTAATATACATATTTTAATCTATATTGCCTATTCTTCATTTATTTGAAGCGGGCTTCTAGCAATTTCTTCTAGACAAATAGATCGTAGACTAGCGTTCTTTTTTTACTTCATGTTTCATTTTTTTTATCATGTCCTTTCACTTAACAATTCTATATTTGGTGACTTTCTCCATCTCATATAATTTCCAAATCTTTAGATACAGCACACAACGGATTCTAGGAAATCTGCTTCATATTTAGATCAACATCTTAATATATACTCTCAAGGAGAACTATGAACACAGCTCTATGACAAACGTGATGACTTCGACTTTCCAATTGTCAACTTTCCCTTCGTGTATATCAACATTCCGTACGCTCTAGCTGATGTAGTTTTCGGATCACAATTGATTGGTAACTTAAGAGTTTGTGGGAATTACATCGGTTTTCTTTGACAGAGCGTCATGTTTGACACAAAAATTGCTGTCTTCACTCAAGGAATTCAACGGTAGACGCCATGTAACCGTAGATAAATATTTGATTTCTATCAATCAGATGAGTGCGGATGCTGGTTTGTCGTAGACTTTCGATTTGTTTTCCTTAAACGGAGTTGACACACTGAATTGGCAATCGGCATAGCGACAGGTGTGCTATAGTAGGGAGAAACCACTTACTTTTCCAGAGCACCTGAGTGATGACTTGAGTTGGTTGATTTCTGTTCGAATTATTTTGCGTTTCGTGTTTCCTCGTTTCGTTCTTCTTTGATATTATCGGTTTTGTCGTTGCCCTTTCGGACTTTTGACTCTCGAATGCCCATTGGTGTCTCTTTGCTACTTCCTAGCCGAAAGTGATATTTTTTATAGCTAACGAGCTTAATTAGTGAAAAAGTCGTTATCAACCAGGCGTGCTTCGAGGTAATTCAAGACCGACATGTTTACTTGTATTATATCAGATTGGATTCTAATAACTAAGCAAGTGACATTGATGGAAAGATAACAGTATAATCAAACAAGAACTCACCCTTGCTTCCTGGAAAGCAACCTCTCTTCTTTCTGTGGACATGGTGTTGTCGTTTTTCAGGTTCTAAAAATACGATTACTTTATAGAAAATTGAACTAACTTTGATTTCTTAACTGATGAATGTGATTAAAATAAAATGTATTTTTAAATAAGTTGCCATTACTATTTTGAAAAGAGAAACTTTTAACTTTTTTTTTCCATTTTGAAATATGTACAAATGCATGTATTATTAATAAATACCTGTTCACGCCAAGGAAATTGACTATATTTTCCACGAAAATATTCAAAAGTTATTTCCTGTCCTGGGGCGATATCGCGAACAGCGATTAAAACCAGATAAGGCTCTTGGTCTACAATAACTTTTTTTATTTTGGCGTTAAAGTCTTTTTCACTGTCGTTGACCAAACGACCTAAGCTTCCATCTTCAGAAGAAGCGTCTATCCTGAAGTTTAAAAAAATAAACGAATATAAATTAACAGACATGTTTCATGTAAAAATATAAGAAAAATATTCAAATATAAATGCACTTTCAAGTAATAACTGTTTTTTTTTTCTAATTATAGAGTGAATAATTGCTTTGAATAAAGTTTACGTGTTAACGCTGATAACAACATACCAATAAGTTTGTCCAAAGTGTTGGAATTCAAAAACGTAGTTGTTGAATCCTGGATCTTCTACACACCGTTTCCCTCTATATTCGAATAGAAAACTACCAGCATTGACAGGAATCTTTGCAAAAACACCTCTGCCTTTAGAATTATAGAAATAAATTTCAAATTAACTGTTTTTGGCCTAAGATGGAAAAACAAGATATTTTTAACATCATTTTTTTAAGCAATTTGATACAGTACTGATATGAAAAAGATAGTATTTTATTTGATCAATTCAATTTCTTTAGCAGAGCGTCACGTCTGACACGAAAATTGCTCGGTCAGGGTTATGATGCTCTTGGGTTGCGGTCTTCGTTCAAATGTGAGATTTTGATCTCTCAGATAAGTGTAAATGTTGGTTTGTCATTAGGTTTGTTTTTTTTCCTTAATTTATCGGATTTAACACACTGAAATACAAATGCCAACAAAGTTCCAGACAATAAGTTTTGCTACGCCTGACGCGCGTTTCGTCTATTCAAGACTAATCAGAGGCGCTCTACCAAAAAAATTGAAAATGCCAAACACTGTATGAATATGAAGAGCATAGAACAGTATAACCAAAAATACCAAACTGGGGAACCAAATTATTAATAAGATATTCAACCTATTTCTGGGGTAGGAAGAACCTTAGGGTTTAGACAATTTTGAAATTTAGACGGATAATTTGAAGCTTTGAAGTATTCTCCAACTCAAAAGTGTTGGTGCCGGAGCGGGCTAACCTCGGGAAATTTAAACTCCACCAGCAGTGCAAACCTTCACGTGTGTTAGAAATACAAATGACAACAAATTTCCAGACCATAAATTTTGCCACGCCTGACGCGCGTTTTGTCTATTCAAGACTCGTCAGAGGCGTTCTACCAAAAATATTGAAAATGCCAAACACTGTATGAATTTGAAGAGCATAGAACAGTATAACCAAAAATACCAAACTGGGGAACCAAATTATTACTAAGATATTCAATCTATGTCTGGGGTAGGAAGAACCTTAGGGTTTAGATTGAATGTTAGCAATGCGACGTATGTGCCATAGCAAGCAATAACTGCTCACTTTTCCGGCGCCCCCGAGATCACTCTAGTTACGATTGGAGTTTGCGTTACAACAAGTGTTACCTTTATAGTCGTTTATGTGTTTAACTTCGTATCCTTCTGGGTCTTCTTGAGCACGAATGTATCTTGTAACAAGTACCTCTTGTGATACCCTCCGTCTACGCTCTAAGTTAGAAATCAAACAGAAATGGTAAATAATATAAATGCCAGAAAGAATATGACATTTAAATTGGTTATTAATGAAATTTAGCACATTTATCACAAGTAACATATTTTTTTGAACATACAATGATACACTTTTGTTAACGGTATGTTCTTACTTCAAAGTTTTTCTGGTTTCATTTATAAGGTCTCAGTTTTTTTCTGAAAAAAAAGTCTTACGGTATTAGCTGCGTAGGACGATTTTTCGTATCTCGAAGACGAATACTGTACATAAATGCTTTCATTTTCTAGAATGAGAATCTAAATTTGCAAAGGTATCCAGCAATAAATAATTACAAAAGTTAAGCTCAAAAAATAAAAACAAAAACAAGAAAGAAACTCACGTATCTTCTTATCCAGTCTGAACAGTATCTGTAAATATAGAATCATGATACATGATAGAGTGTATATGCTTTACGCGAAACACTAATAATACATAGTTTTGCATATATCGTCGACATCTGAAGAGGAAATTATGTATTAGCTTGCAATTTCCAATTAATTTTCTGAAATAAACTGTAAATTGCAACATCAATCATGTACAGAAATGCTACATTCTGTTTTGTTTTTATTTTCTTTTACAAGTTGTTACATTATCGAACTTATTGACAAAATATAATATGATAGCTTTATGTCTGTTCTCTTCGACGTCTAAAACACCATTGACCACTCTTAACCTAGCATTGACTTTTATAGAAACGTACACTATCTTAGCCAAACAAAACTATTATCGGTACAAATGTGGACATACATAAGTACTCTATATATACACTTGGACAACAGTTAGGGACAACCTGAAAATCTACTATTTCAAAGTCATAAATGTATATCTTAAACATATGAGATAAAATTAACCAAGGGCTCAATGAAATTTTCATTAATCCAACTTTGGATTTGTTCACGAAAAATAAAAATAATTCTGACTAAAGACTGGAAATATGTTTAAGATATATAGAACTTGAAAACTTTATTCTTTTGCAAAGAAACGCAATTTCTTTAAAGTTTTTTAACGCAATCAAGAACAATTTCTAAAATACAGACAATTTTAGCTGCATACTTTTAATTTTTTTTTATTTTTCCCATGTTAAAAAAAGCCAACTCTTGGTCACAAACGTTATGGTTTCATGACAGAAAACCGTTTAAACATTAGTGGATATTCTAGTCTTTTATCACCATGAATGTTTTTGATCAAATTGATTTGCTTCTCTACAAAACTTAGAAATCGAAACTGTTGAAAATGTTAGCATTCGGTGGTCCTTAACTTTTGTCCAAGTGTATATTTATCAGTTATAAATATTATGGAATTTTATAATGTTGTGAAGGGAATATTATGGGCCTATTATTTTTTTGTATACAAAAAGTTGTAAATTTGTTCGTTTAATCTCGTATTTCCTTGACATATCGAAATTATTATAAAATTTTTAGATACCTTAGTCTTGTTCTTTTCCACATTTAAAAGGCATATGACAAAATATTTACTGAACACTGATCTTTATACCTGTCATAAAACCTTACTAGATCTACTCCAATCTAAATTCAGACAAACAAACGTACACTATCAGAAAGTACAAATAATAAAATATCTTAACTAAGAACTTTTTGAAAAAAGGTTATTTGAAAATTTAAAACTAATTTCCAATCAATTGTCTTCATTAATTGCATTATTAACTTTTTAAATTAAACGTTTTTATCTAGAATGTAATGTTGTTTGTTTTTATTTTAAAGCGATTGTTTGGAAAATAAATATTGTTCAAAGAACAATCTCACTTCAGCCTTTACTAATCGGTGTCCGCAAAACTAATGATATGTGCTTGGCGGGGATACCTCTTCAGAAACAATGGAAACTAATATACATTGATATGTTTTCAACTTTTCAATGTATATTAGGTATTGATATTTACGTAAAACCGGATGATATAGTCATATCAAAGTTTCTTTAAATAGGTTGTTAGTTAAATTTATTCCACATCTCAAAAATCTCGTTTACTAGGATAAAAAATATTTACACGAGGTCTGTTCCCATCAACGACTAGGATACAAATGAACGATAGTGTCTCAGCACTGGCTTTTATACTTGTACCGGAAACTAAATATGCACAATCAAATCAAAATGAAGAAAATCTAATTTTGAAAATATAGGGCTAAAATTGATAAGTAGATGGAATTATAATGTAGTAAGTGCATTTTTTAATATCGACGGTTATTTTAAAGTTAACATCATTAAATAGATTTTAAAAAATTAATTCAGTTCCATATCTGCAATTGAGTTGCAAGGTAGTAAAAATACCCGAACCCTAACACTACGGTTAAGGTTAAAATTAAAAAGTAACCTTAACATTTAACCGCGTGTAAAATTAAAGAAGTATAATTACCAGAGGTCTGTCCTCTTCAACGTCCAGGATACAAATGAATGATACTGTCTCAGCTCTGGCTTTTATACTTGTACCGGAAACTATATGTACACAATCCAATCAGAATTAAGAAAATTTAAATGTGAAAATAAAGGACCAATATTGATAAGTGCATGGAATTATAAAGTTATTTTATATTAAAATCAACATTTTTGGTAAAGTTAATATAATTAAATGAAATTTTAAACTTTACTTTGGTCCCATAAGAAATATGCAACTGAGTTGCAAGGTAGTAAAAATACCCTAACCCTAACCCTAACACTTAGGTTAAGGTTAAAAGTAACAAATTCTAGAAAGTTGTCATGTTATTTAAGTCTGAATGAAACTCTAATGTCGGAATGACAGATTTCGTATAACCCGTAGCATTTGTATATGGCATTTACCAGGTATTTACTACTAGCATACGTGAATGCATTTGTAAGTCCTGCAGCCAACAGTTAGCGTTATACCAGGTGTTTACTAGAGTCTGTCATCAAACATTTAAAGAATCAATATAAGTTAAATAAGACAAACTTTCTGCAAAAATTAAAAATATATGCTTTTTGTAAATATAGAACTGATATTGATAATTATCTGAAATCATGGTGTAGCATTTTTTTTTTCAATCGAATTGTTTTGTAAAGTTAATATCATCAAAAAAAATTTTAACATTAAATTTGGTCCCATAAAAAACTGCAACTCTGTTGCAGGGTAGTAAAAATACCCGAACCCTAATACTAAGGTTAAGGTTAAGGTTAAAAAGTAACCTTAACCTTAACCTTAACATTTAACCGCTTGTAAAATTAAAGAAACATATTTACCAGAGGTCTGTTCTCTTCAACGTCCTGGATACAAATGAACGATATTGTCTCAGCACTGGCTTTTATACTTGTACCGGAAACTAAATGTACACAATTCAATCAGAATTAAGAAAATGTAAATTTGAAAATAATGGACTAAGATTGATAAGTACATGAAATTATAATGTTATTTTCTTTTCAAATCGACATTTTTTGTAAAGTTTATATTATTAAATAAAATTTTAAACTTTACCTTGGTCCCATAAGAAATATGCAACTGAGTTGCAAGGTAGTAAAAATACCCTAACCCTAACACCTTAACCTTAACCTTAACATTTAACCGCGTGTAAAATAAAAGAAATATAATTACCAGAGGTCTGTTCTCTTCAATGTCCAGGATACAAATGAACGATACTGTCTCAGCTCTGGCTTTTATACTTGTACCGGAAACTATATGTACATAATCCAATCAGAATTAAGAAAATTTATATTTGAAAATAAAGGACTAAGATTGATAAGTATATGGAATTATAATGTTATTTTATTTTAAAATCGACATTTTTGGTCAAGTTAATATAATTAAATAAAAGTTTAAACTTTATTTTGGTCCCATAAGAAATATGCAACTGAGTTGCAAGGTAGTAAAACTACCCTAACCCTAACACTTAGGTTAAGGTTAAAAGTAACAAATTCTAGAAAGTTGTCATCTCATTTAAGTCTGAATGAAACTCTAATGTCGGAATGACAGATTTCGTATAACCCGTAGCATTTGTGTATGGCATTTACCAGGTATTTACTACTAGCATACGTGGATGCATTTGTAAGTCCTGCAGCCAACAGTTAGCGTTATACCAGGTGTTTACTAGAGTCTGTCATCAAACATTTAAAGAATCAATATAAGTTAAATAAGACAAACTTTCTACAAAAATTAAAAAGATATGCTTTTTGTAAATATAGAACTGATATTGACAATTTTCTGAAATCATGGTGTAGCATTTTTTTTTTCAAATCGATTTTTTTTGTAAAATTAATATCATCAAATAAAATTTCAACATTAAATTTGGTCCCATAAAAAATCTGCAACTGAGCTGCAAGGTAGTAAAAATACCCAAACCCTAACACTAAGGTTAAGGTTAAGGTTAAAAAGTAACCTTACCCTTAACCTTAACATTTAACCGCGTGTAAAATTAAAGAAATATATTTACCAGAGGTCTGTTCTCTTGAACGTCCTGGATACAAATGAACGATACTGTCTCAGCTCTGGCTTTTATACTTGTACCGGAAACTAAATGTACACAATCCAATCAGAATTAAGAAAATTTAAATTTGAAAATAAAGGACTAAGATTGATAAGTACGTAAAATTATAATGTTATTTTCTTTTCAAATCGACATTTTTTTGTAAAGTTTATATAATTAAATAAAATTTTAAACTTTACTTTGGTCCCATAAGAAATATGCAACTGAGTTGCAAGGTAGTAAAAATACCCTAACCCTAATACCAAGGTTAATGTTAAGGTTAAAAAGTAACCTTAGCCTTAACCTTAACATTTAACCGCGTGTAAAATTAAAGAAGTATAATTACCAGAGGTCTGTTCTCTTCAACGTCCAGGATACAAATGAATGATACTGTCTCAGCTCTGGCTTTTATACTTGTACCGGAAACTATATGTACACAATCCAATCAGAATTAAGAAAATTTAAATGTGAAAATAAAGGACCAATATTGATAAGTGCATGGAATTATAAAGTTATTTTATATTAAAATCAACATTTTTGGTAAAGTTAATATAATTAAATGAAATTTTAAACTTTACTTTGGTCCCATAAGAAATATGCAACTGAGTTGCAAGGTAGTAAAACTACCCTAACCCTAACACTGAGGTTAAGGTTAAAAGTAACAAATTCTAGAAAGTTGTCATCTCATTTAAGTCTGAATGAAACTCTAATGTCGGAATGACAGATTTCGTATAACCCGTAGCATTTGTGTATGGCATTTACCAGGTATTTACTACTAGCATACGTGGATGCATTTGTAAGTCCTGCAGCCAACAGTTAGCGTTATACCAGGTGTTTACTAGAGTCTGTCATCAAACATTTAAAGAATCAATATAAGTTAAATAAGACAAACTTTCTGCAAAAATTAAAAATATATGCTTTTTGTAAATATAGAACTGATATTGATAATTATCTGAAATCATGGTGTAGCATTTTTTTTTTTTCAAATCGAATTTTTTTGTAAAGTTAATATCATCAAAAAAAATTTTAACATTAAATTTGGTCCCATAAAAAATCTGCAACTGTGTTGCAGGGTAGTAAAAATACCCGAACCCTAACACTAAGGTTAAGGTTAAGGTTAAAAAGTAACCTTACCCTTAACCTTAACATTTAACCGCTTGTAAAATTAAAGAAACATATTTACCAGAGGTCTGTTCTCTTCAACGTCCTGGATACAAATGAACGATATTAACTCAGCACTGGCTTTTATACTTGTACCGGAAACTAAATGTACACAATTCAATCAGAATTAAGAACATTTAAATTTGAAAATAATGGACTAAGATTGATAAGTACATGAAATTATAATGTTATTTTCTTTTCAAATCAACATTTTTTGTAAAGTTTATATAATTAAATAAAATTTTAAACTTTACTTTGGTCCCATAAGAAATATGCAACTGAGTTGCAAGGTAGTAAAAATACCCTAACCCTAACACCTTAACCTTAACCTTAACATTTAACCGCGTGTAAAATAAAAGAAATATAATTACCAGAGGTCTGTTCTCTTCAATGTCCAGGATACAAATGAACGATACTGTCTCAGCTCTGGCTTTTATACTTGTACCGGAAACTATATGTACACAATCCAATCAGAATTAAGAAAATTTTAATTTGAAAATAATGGACTAAGATTGATAAGTACATGGAATTATAATGTTATTTTATTTTAAAATCGACATTTTTGGTAAAGTTAATATAATTAAATAAAAGTTTAAACTTTATTTTGGTCCTATAAGAAATATGCAACTGAGTTGCAAGGTAGTAAAACTACCCTAACCCTAACACTTAGGTTAAGGTTAAAAGTAACAAATTCTAGAAAGTTGTCATCTTATTTAACTCTGAATGAAACTCTAATGTCGGAATGACAGATTTCGTATAACCCGTAGCATTTGTGTATGGCATTTACCAGGTATTTACTACTAGCATACGTGGATGCATTTGTAAGTCCTGCAGCCAACAGTTAGCGTTATACCAGGTGTTTACTAGAGTCTGTCATCAAACATTTAAAGAATCAATATAAGTTAAATAAGACAAACTTTCTACAAAAATTAAAAAGATATGCTTTTTGTAAATATAGAACTGATATTGACAATTTTCTGAAATCATGGTGTAGCATTTTTTTTTCAAATCGAATTTTTTTGTAAAATTAATATCATCAAATAAAATTTCAACATTAAATTTGGTCCCATAAAAAATCTGCAACTGAGCTGCAAGGTAGTAAAAATACCCAAACCCTAACACTAAGGTTAAGGTTAAGGTTAAAAAGTAACCTTACCCTTAACCTTAACATTCAACCGCGTGTAAAATTAAAGAAATATATTTACCAGAGGTCTGTTCTCTTGAACGTCCTGGATACAAATGAACGATACTGTCTCAGCTCTGGCTTTTATACTTGTACCGGAAACTAAATGTACACAATCCAATCAGAATTAAGAAAATTTAAATTTGAAAATAAAGGACTAAGATTGATAAGTACGTAAAATTATAATGTTATTTTCTTTTCAAATCGACATTTTTTTGTAAAGTTTATATAATTAAATAAAATTTTAAACTTTACTTTGGTCCCATAAGAAATATGCAACTGAGTTGCAAGGTAGTAAAAATACCCTAACCCTAATACCAAGGTTAATGTTAAGGTTAAAAAGTAACCTTAGCCTTAACCTTAACATTTAACCGCGTGTAAAATTAAAGAAGTATAATTACCAGAGGTCTGTTCTCTTCAACGTTCAGGATACAAATGAATGATACTGTCTCAGCTCTGGCTTTTATACTTGTACCGGAAACTATATGTACACAATCCAATCAGAATTAAGAAAATTTAAATGTGAAAATAAAGGACCAATATTGATAAGTGCATGGAATTATAAAGTTATTCTATATTAAAATCAACATTTTTGGTAAAGTTAATATAATTAAATGAAATTTTAAACTTTACTTTGGTCCCATAAGAAATATGCAACTGAGTTGCAAGGTAGTAAAAATACCCTAACCCTAACACTGAGGTTAAGGTTAAAAGTAACAAATTCTAGAAAGTTGTCATCTCATTTAAGTCTGAATGAAACTCTAATGTCGGAATGACAGATTTCGTATAACCCGTAGCATTTGTGTATGGCATTTACCAGGTATTTACTACTAGCATACGTGGATGCATTTGTAAGTCCTGCAGCCAACAGTTAGCGTTATACCAGGTGTTTACTAGAGTCTGTCATCAAACATTTAAAGAATCAATATAAGTTAAATAAGACAAACTTTCTGCAAAAATTAAAAATATATGCTTTTTGTAAATATAGAACTGATATTGATAATTATCTGAAATCATGGTGTAGCATTTTTTTTTTTTCAAATCGAATTTTTTTGTAAAGTTAATATCATCAAAAAAAATTTTAACATTAAATTTGGTCCCATAAAAAATCTGCAACTGTGTTGCAGGGTAGTAAAAATACCCGAACCCTAACACTAAGGTTAAGGTTAAGGTTAAAAAGTAACCTTACCCTTAACCTTAACATTTAACCGCTTGTAAAATTAAAGAAACATATTTACCAGAGGTCTGTTCTCTTCAACGTCCTGGATACAAATGAACGATATTAACTCAGCACTGGCTTTTATACTTGTACCGGAAACTAAATGTACACAATTCAATCAGAATTAAGAACATTTAAATTTGAAAATAATGGACTAAGATTGATAAGTACATGAAATTATAATGTTATTTTCTTTTCAAATCAACATTTTTTGTAAAGTTTATATAATTAAATAAAATTTTAAACTTTACTTTGGTCCCATAAGAAATATGCAACTGAGTTGCAAGGTAGTAAAAATACCCTAACCCTAACACCTTAACCTTAACCTTAACATTTAACCGCGTGTAAAATAAAAGAAATATAATTACCAGAGGTCTGTTCTCTTCAATGTCCAGGATACAAATGAACGATACTGTCTCAGCTCTGGCTTTTATACTTGTACCGGAAACTATATGTACACAATCCAATCAGAATTAAGAAAATTTTAATTTGAAAATAATGGACTAAGATTGATAAGTACATGGAATTATAATGTTATTTTATTTTAAAATCGACATTTTTGGTAAAGTTAATATAATTAAATAAAAGTTTAAACTTTATTTTGGTCCTATAAGAAATATGCAACTGAGTTGCAAGGTAGTAAAACTACCCTAACCCTAACACTTAGGTTAAGGTTAAAAGTAACAAATTCTAGAAAGTTGTCATCTTATTTAACTCTGAATGAAACTCTAATGTCGGAATGACAGATTTCGTATAACCCGTAGCATTTGTGTATGGCATTTACCAGGTATTTACTACTAGCATACGTGGATGCATTTGTAAGTCCTGCAGCCAACAGTTAGCGTTATACCAGGTGTTTACTAGAGTCTGTCATCAAACATTTAAAGAATCAATATAAGTTAAATAAGACAAACTTTCTACAAAAATTAAAAAGATATGCTTTTTGTAAATATAGAACTGATATTGACAATTTTCTGAAATCATGGTGTAGCATTTTTTTTTCAAATCGAATTTTTTTGTAAAATTAATATCATCAAATAAAATTTCAACATTAAATTTGGTCCCATAAAAAATCTGCAACTGAGCTGCAAGGTAGTAAAAATACCCAAACCCTAACACTAAGGTTAAGGTTAAGGTTAAAAAGTAACCTTACCCTTAACCTTAACATTCAACCGCGTGTAAAATTAAAGAAATATATTTACCAGAGGTCTGTTCTCTTGAACGTCCTGGATACAAATGAACGATACTGTCTCAGCTCTGGCTTTTATACTTGTACCGGAAACTAAATGTACACAATCCAATCAGAATTAAGAAAATTTAAATTTGAAAATAAAGGACTAAGATTGATAAGTACGTAAAATTATAATGTTATTTTCTTTTCAAATCGACATTTTTTTGTAAAGTTTATATAATTAAATAAAATTTTAAACTTTACTTTGGTCCCATAAGAAATATGCAACTGAGTTGCAAGGTAGTAAAAATACCCTAACCCTAATACCAAGGTTAATGTTAAGGTTAAAAAGTAACCTTAGCCTTAACCTTAACATTTAACCGCGTGTAAAATTAAAGAAGTATAATTACCAGAGGTCTGTTCTCTTCAACGTTCAGGATACAAATGAATGATACTGTCTCAGCTCTGGCTTTTATACTTGTACCGGAAACTATATGTACACAATCCAATCAGAATTAAGAAAATTTAAATGTGAAAATAAAGGACCAATATTGATAAGTGCATGGAATTATAAAGTTATTCTATATTAAAATCAACATTTTTGGTAAAGTTAATATAATTAAATGAAATTTTAAACTTTACTTTGGTCCCATAAGAAATATGCAACTGAGTTGCAAGGTAGTAAAAATACCCTAACCCTAACACTGAGGTTAAGGTTAAAAGTAACAAATTCTAGAAAGTTGTCATCTCATTTAAGTCTGAATGAAACTCTAATGTCGGAATGACAGATTTCGTATAACCCGTAGCATTTGTGTATGGCATTTACCAGGTATTTACTACTAGCATACGTGGATGCATTTGTAAGTCCTGCAGCCAACAGTTAGCGTTATACCAGGTGTTTACTAGAGTCTGTCATCAAACATTTAAAGAATCAATATAAGTTAAATAAGACAAACTTTCTGCAAAAATTAAAAATATATGCTTTTTGTAAATATAGAACTGATATTGATTATTATCTGAAATCATGGTGTAGCATTTATTTTTTTCAAATCGAATTTTTTTGTAAAGTTTATATCATCAAAAAAAATTTTAACATTAAATTTGGTCCCATAAAAAATCTGCAACTGTGTTGCAGGGTAGTAAAAATACCCGAACCCTAACACTAAGGTTAAGGTTAAGGTTAAAAAGTAACCTTACCCTTAACCTTAACATTTAACCGCTTGTAAAATTAAAGAAACATATTTACCAGAGGTCTGTTCTCTTCAACGTCCTGGATACAAATGAACGATATTAACTCAGCACTGGCTTTTATACTTGTACCGGAAACTAAATGTACACAATTCAATCAGAATTAAGAACATTTAAATTTGAAAATAATGGACTAAGATTGATAAGTACATGAAATTATAATGTTATTTTCTTTTCAAATCAACATTTTTTGTAAAGTTTATATAATTAAATAAAATTTTAAACTTTACTTTGGTCCCATAAGAAATATGCAACTGAGTTGCAAGGTAGTAAAAATACCCTAACCCTAACCCTAACCCTAACCCTAACCCTAACCCTAACCCTAACCCTAACCGAAATCTGCAACTGAGTTGCAAGGTAGTAAAAATGACCCTAACCCTTACTCTAAGGTTAAGGTTAAGGTTAAGGTTAAAAAGTAACCTTAACCTTAACCTTAAGATTTAACCGCGTGTAAAATTAAAGAAATATATTTACCAGAGGTCTGTTCTCTTCAACGTCTAGGATAAAAATGAACGATACTGTCTCAGCACTGGCTTTTATACTTGTACTGGAAACTTAATGTACACAATCCAATCTGAATTAAGAAAATTTAAATTTGAAAATAAAGGACTAAGACTGATAAGTACATGGAATTATAATGCTATTTTATTTTGAAATCGACATTTTTGTAAAGTTAATATAATTAAATACAATTTTAAACTTTACTTTGGTCCCATAAGAAATCTGCAACTGAGTTGCAAGGTAGTAAAAATACCCTAACCCTAACACTAAGGTTAAGGTTAAAATTAAAAAGTAACCTTAACCTTAACCTTAACATTTAACCGCGTGTAAAATTAAAGAAATATATTTACCAGAGGTCTGTTCTCTTCAACGTCTAGGATACATATGAACGATACTGTGTCAGCACTGGCTTTTATACTTGTACTGGGAACTAAATTTACACAATCCAATCTGAATTAAGAAAATTTAAATTTGAAAATAAAGGACTAAGATTGATAAGTACATGGAATTATTATATTATTTTATTTCATAATCGACATTTTTTGTAAAGTTAATATAATTAAATACAATTTTAAACTTTACTTTGGTCCCATAAGAAATCTGCAACTGAGATGCAAGGTAGTAAAAATGACCCTAACCCCAACTCTAAGGTTAAGGTTAAGGTTAAAAAGTAACCTTAACCTTAACCTTAACATTTAACCGCGTGTAAAATTAAAGAAATATATTTACCAGAGGTCTGTTCTCTTCAACGTCTAGGATACAAATGAACGATACTGTCTCAGCACTGGCTTTTATACTTGTACTGGGAACTAAATGTACACAATCCAATCTGAATTAAGAAGATTTAAATTTGAAAATAAAGAACTAAGATTGATAAGTACATGGAATTATTATATTATTTTATTTTAAAATTGACAATTTTTGTAAAGTTAATATAATTAAATACAATTTTAAACTTTACTTTGGTCCCATAAGAAACCTGCAACTGAGTTGCAAGGTAGTAAAAATGACCCTAACCCTAACTCTAAGGTTAAGGTTAAGGTTAAAAAGTAACCTTAACCTTAACCTTAACATTTAACCGCGTGTAAAATTAAAGAAATATATTTACCAGAGGTCTGTTCTCTTCAACGTCTAGGATAAAAATGAACGATACTGTCTCAGCACTGGCTTTTATACTTGTACTGGAAACTTAATGTACACAATCCAATCTGAATTAAGAAAATTTAAATTTGAAAATAAAGGACTAAGATTGATAATAAGTACATGGAATTATAATGCTATTTTATTTAAAAATCGACATATTTGTAAAGTTAATATAATTAAATACAATTTTAAACTTTACTTTGTTCCCATAAGAAATCTGCAACTGAGTTGCAAGGTAATAAAAATACCCTAACCCTAACACTAAGGTTAAGGTTAAGGTTAAAAAGTAACCTTAACCTTAACCTTAACATTTAACCGCGTGT
Organism: Arcuatula senhousia; assembly: GCA_963971305.1. Taxonomy (NCBI): domain Eukaryota; kingdom Metazoa; phylum Mollusca; class Bivalvia; order Mytilida; family Mytilidae; genus Arcuatula; species Arcuatula senhousia. Next base: position 16,724 of record CAXARO010000819.1, read on the forward strand.
AAAATTAAAGAAATATATTTACCAGAGGTCTGTTCTCTTCAACGTCTAGGATACAAATGAACGATACTGTCTCAGCACTGGCTTTTATACTTGTACTGGAAACTAATTGTACACAATCCAATCTGAATTAAGAAAATTTAAATTTGAAAATAAAGGACTAAGACTGATAAGTACATGGAATTATAATGCTATTTTATTTTAAAATCGACATTTTTGTAAAGTTAATATAATTAAATACAATTTTAAACTTTACTTTGGTCCCATAAGAAATCTGCAACTGAGTTGCAAGGTAGTAAAAATACCCTAACCCTAACCCTAACCCTAACCCTAACCCTAACCCTAACCCTAACCCTAACCCTAACCCTAACCCTAACCCTAACCCTAACCCTAACCCTAACCCTAACCCTAACCCTAACCCTAACCCTAACCCTAACCCTAACCCTAACCCTAACCCTAACCCTAACCCTAACCCTAACCCTAACCCTAACCCTAACCCTAACCCTAAGTTTATATCGTTAAGTTAAAATGAAAACTTAAAGTTGGTCACATAAAAACTTGCAACTGAGTTGCAAGGTAGTATAAATACCCTAACCCTAACCCTAACCCTAACCCTAACCCTAACCCTAACCCTAACCCTAACCCTAACCCTAACCCTAACCCTAACCCTAACCCTAACCCTAACCCTAACCCTAACCCTAACCCTGTTTTTGAATGCTGACGAGTTTCCCTTTACGAACGGTACGGTACCTTCAAATGCATATAAACTGTGTCAATTCTAAGGGAGAAAATCATGATACATGTTAGGTTGGATGTTACGACCTACATTCACTCACCCTTATTCTTTTACTCCTGGGACAAAATCATCCCATTTGATAGTATCAATGACCATATAATGTATGTCCTCACAGTTTATGGCAATTATATCCTTATAAATATCCTTTAAAACAATATTGCCACCTTTTGGGGGTACTAGTTCCCATATATAACCACACTCTAGGACAATAAAATCCATATAAATATACCCCTAAGACTACACAAACACATTTTTATGGTAAAAGTACTCCTATAAAATCTTTCACTGGACAATGTAAGCATAATTTATGGCAAGAACATCCTTATAAATTGTCTCCTTAGACTGCAGGAAAACGTTTTGCGGTCGTATAAAAATAGTGTTTGGTAAAAGGGAAGTAATCTGTATTGTACTTCCGTGATACAACCCACATTAACTCACTCGGAAATGTCTCTTTTATCGACAGTGAACATTTTCATTGATCACAACTTGGAATATATGGCTCAGTGTTTCAGCCTGCTACTTTTGTATCTTGTCTTCAGGCCCGTATCTTTCCTTAATCTTTTTTAAGCAAGACCATACATGATTTGGTAGCGTGTTTAGACCTACATTCGCTCACAAGGCTAGTCTACGTTTTTAAACTACTTACCCCTTTCTTTTGACTCGCACAGCATCCAGATGAACCACTGTCTCTCTTATTTCTGTTTGAGCATCATGTGCCGTAAATATTCTGTAATAAAAATGTTAAAAAAAGTATGAGCTCTCCTAAAATCGTATAGTGTTTTCGAAAAAGTCGCCCACATTGAGACAAACATCTTGCTCCTAGAAAATAATTCCAGTCTCGCCTGTGCTCAACCGAGGTACGATCCCATTACTGTGTCCAACAGAACACGACTTGCGCGGTTTAACACAATTTACAGAACCGGGCTACCTATCGGCGATCGAAATTTATGATGCCTCAAACTTACATCACTTCCAGGTCCGAGTCTAGACATTGTACAAGTTAGCAATGTTCAATGAGGTAGGAAAAAGCTTAGTTACCGTGTACATTTATTTTCTTAAACTAGGTCTGGAGAACGAACAATTAGCTTTACAATCATGGTTCAATTTTAAAAATCGGCCAAGAGATGACCGAGATACAAGCACTTAAAGTTAACAATTTGCCTTTGCCATTTTGCATGCCCATGGTACACCTAACTCTACAACGGCTTTGTCTAGAGACTTGCGGTTCTTTGCATTGGCTCGCTCGTCAAAAATAACGGTCCCTTGGGACCAATTTTTCATTTTCGAGACGATTGGAGCAAGGAAACAGGGCCAAATAAGCGAAACATGCACCACATAGGCTAAATTTTCCGCCCCTACCCACCTCTCCCCCTTTTCCTGTGGTTCATCAAAATTTACAGTTCCTTTGTTTCGCACCCCATCCCCATATTTCATTTATCATCATCATTTCATGTTCATTGTATCATTCTTTTCATGTTCATCGCCTGTAAATAACCTATATAGCGTTGCACGGGCGTAAAAACACCAACTCACTCACTTCTAAAATCGTATAGTGTATTCCAACAAACAATGAAAAGTTCAGGATCAGGAACAAGTTCTGAAACACCAAAGAATAATTTTAAAAAAAATCAGACAAAAATGTGTTTCAATGTAATGAGGCCCTATTGTTGCACAGACAGGAAGTGCACATCTTTATCTACATTGTGTGAAAGTTTCATGAAGATCCCTTGAGTGGTTTTGCAGTAGCGGGCGATAGGAGCTGCTTTCCGTTAACCATTGCCCAACTCCATGTTTCGTTGCTGGAAACCCGGATACCACTGCGATCAAAGTTTAACATGGATTCTAGACATCTGTGATGTATCACCAAGATTGTGTGAAAGTTTCATTAAGATCCACTGATTGGTATAGAAGAAATTGCAGATGGAGCCTTTGTCATTCGATCACATCATCATTGTCCCTACCCACCACTCCCCCTTTTCCAGTGGTGTATCATCCCTTTCCTGTTCCTATTTTTTGTTCCTATGTGTATTTTGTTCTTTTCAACTTTCGATAACTTACGGGAAGACCTACAATTAATTGGCGGTTGGTACATGTAGTTGGGTGATCGGTTTATTCTTGAAATATGGGTTTTGAAGCTTGTAGAATTGAACTTTTCGGTCACTTTTGACGAGTCACTGCTTTCTCTTGCCTTGTAACAGGAGCGTAAAAATTGTCACATCTGTAGTCTATTCAGAGTAGAGTTCAGGGAAACCATGACATTTGAGATTGTTCATAATGAACTCAATGCATTGAAGCTGAAAAATCGTTTTTTTCGTCATTTCGCATGATACACCTAACTCGAGAACGACACAAGATAGATACTTGCAGTTTTTTGCATCGGGTTGCCCGTTAAAAAGTACTGCCCCTAGGGGGCTGATTTTTCAATTTCGTGACGATAAGAGTACGGGAACATGCCCAAATGAGCACAAATTGATATCTGCAAAGTGGTCAACATGGCAACCGTAACCCCAACCCTCCCAAAAATATTTTTTTCGAGTTTTTCATCCAAAAACTTAATACGAATCACTCATCGGTTTTCTTCCCTGACCTCCCTGTTTCTTGATAAAAAATTCTGTAGAAAAACACACTTTTTAAGAAAAAAGGGTTAGGGTTAGGGTTAAGGGTTAGGGTAAGGGTCAGTTTTATGGTCAGGGTTAGGGTTAGGGTTAAGGGTTAGGGTTAGGGTTAAGGGTTAAGGGTTAGGGTTAGAGTTAGAAGGTTAGGGTTAGGGTTAGAAGGTTTAAGGGTTAGGGTTAAGTATCGGGTTAGGTATCGTATAGAGGGGGACCCCACCGATGTATTGATATTTTATTGGTATGTTATATGGTTGGCGTATGAATAAAGGGTTAGGGTTAGGGTTAGAGTTAGGGTTAGCCGGTACTTCTTTAATTAACTCTAACCCTAACCCTTTTACTCGACTGCGCATGCGCCGATATTTAATAAAGTAATCGGTTCCTATATATGGTGGGTCTTTGGTATAGAAACAATTATAGTGGTAGAACTAATTTGCATACGTATTTTAAAGGGAGATAATATATTTCTATAACTATGAAACGTAAATTTCCAAAGACAATATCTCAGTCATTTTTCAACCGATTTTAAAAATTCAAACTGTTTTTGAATGCTAACGAGTTTCCCTTTACGAACGGTACCTTCAAATGCATATAAACTGTGTCAATTCTAAGGGAGAAAATCATGATACATGTTAGGTTGGATGTTACGACCTACATTCACTCACCCTTATTCTTTTACTATCTCAGTCATTTTTGAACCGATTTTAAAAATTCAAACTGTTTTTGAATGCTGACGAGTTTCCCTTTACGAACGGTACCTTCAAATGCATATAAACTGTGTCAATTCTAAGGGAGAAAATCATGATACATGTTAGGTTGGATGTTACGACCTACATTCACTCACCCTTATTCTTTTACTATCTCAGTCATTTTTGAACCGATTTTAAAAATTCAAACTGTTTTTGAATGCTGACGAGTTTCCCTTTACGAACGGTACGGTACCTTCAAATGCATATAAACTGTGTCAATTCTAAGGGAGAAAATCATGATACATGTTAGGTTGGATGTTACGACCTACATTCACTCACCCTTATTCTTTTACTCCTGGGACAAAATCATCCCATTTGATAGTATCAATGACCATATAATGTATGTCCTCACAGTTTATGGCAATTATATCCTTATAAATATCCTTTAACACAATATTGCCACCTTTTGGGGGTACTAGTTCCCATATATAACCACACTCTAGGACAATAAAATCCATATAAATATACCCCTAAGACTACACAAACACATTTTTATGGTAAAAGTACTCCTATAAAATCTTTCACTGGACAATGTAAGCATAATTTATGGCAAGAACATCCTTATAAATTGTCTCCTTAGACTGCAGGAAAACGTTTTGCGGTCGTATAAAAATAGTGTTTGGTAAAAGGGAAGTAATCTGTATTGTACTTCCGTGATACAACCCACATTAATTCACTCGGAAATGTCTCTTTTATCGACAGTGAACATTTTCATTGATCACAACTTGGAATATATGGCTCAGTGTTTCAGCCTGCTACTTTTGTATCTTGTCTTCAGGCCCGTATCTTTCCTTAATCTTTTTTAAGCAAGACCATACATGATTTGGTTGCGTGTTTAGACCTACATTCGCTCACAAGTCTAGTCTACGTTTTTAAACTACTTACCCCTTTCTTTTGACTCGCACAGCATCCAGATGAACCACTGTCTCTCTTATTTCTGTTTGAGCATCATGTGCCGTAAATATTCTGTAATAAAAATGTTAAAAAAAGTATGAGCTCTCCTAAAATCGTATAGTGTTTTCGAAAAAGTCGCCCACATTGAGACAAACATCTTGCTCCTAGAAAATAATTCCAGTCTCGCCTGTGCTCAACCGAGGTACGATCCCTTTACTGTGTCCAACAGAACACGACTTGCGCGGTTTAACACAATTTACAGAACCGGGCTACCTATCGGCGATCGAAATTTATGATGCCTCAAACTTACATCACTTCCAGGTCCGAGTCTAGACATTGTACAAGTTAGCAATGTTCAATGAGGTAGGAAAAAGCTTAGTTACCGTGTACATTTATTTTCTTAAACTAGGTCTGGAGAACGAACAATTAGCTTTACAATCATGGTTCAATTTTAAAAATCGGCCAAGAGATGACCGAGATACAAGCACTTAAAGTTAACAATTTGCCTTTGCCATTTTGCATGCCCATGGTACACCTAACTCTACAACGGCTTTGTCTAGAGACTTGCGGTTCTTTGCATTGGCTCGCTCGTCAAAAATAACGGTCCCTTGGGACCAATTTTTCATTTTCGAGACGATTGGAGCAAGGAAACAGGGCCAAATAAGCGAAACATGCACCACATAGGCTAAATTTTCCGCCCCTACCCACCTCTCCCCCTTTTCCTGTGGTTCTTCAAAATTTACAGTTCCTTTGTTTCGCACCCCATCCCCATATTTCATTTATCATCATCATTTCATGTTCATTGTATCATTCTTTTCATGTTCATCGCCTGTAAATAACCTATATAGCGTTGCACGGGCGTAAAAACACCAACTCACTCACTTCTAAAATCGTATAGTGTATTCCAACAAACAATGAAAAGTTCAGGATCAGGAACAAGTTCTGAAACACCAAAGAATAATTTTAAAAAAAATCAGACAAAAATGTGTTTCAATGTAATGAGGCCCTATTGTTGCACAGACAGGAAGTGCACATCTTTATCTACATTGTGTGAAAGTTTCATGAAGATCCCTTGAGTGGTTTTGCAGTAGCGGGCGATAGGAGCTGCTTTCCGTTAACCATTGCCCAACTCCATGTTTCGTTGCTGGAAACCCGGATACCACTGCGATCAAAGTTTAACATGGATTCTAGACATCTGTGATGTATCACCAAGATTGTGTGAAAGTTTCATTAAGATCCACTGATTGGTATAGAAAAAATTGCAGATGGAGCCTTTGTCATTCGATCACATCATCATTGCCCCTACCCACCACTCCCCCTTTTCCAGTGGTGTATCATCCCTTTCCTGTTCCTATTTTTTGTTCCTATGTGTATTTTGTTCTTTTCAACTTACGATAACTTACGGGAAGACCTACAATTAATTGGCGGTTGGTACATGTAGTTGGGTGATCGGTTTATTCTTGAAATATGGGTTTTGAAGCTTGTAGAATTGAACTTTTCGGTCACTTTTGACGAGTCACTGCTTTCTCTTGCCTTGTAACAGGAGCGTAAAAATGGTCACATCTGTAGTCTATTCAGAGTAGAGTTCAGGGAAACCATGACATTTGAGATTGTTCATAATGAACTCAATGCATTGAAGCTGAAAAATCGTTTTTTTCGTCATTTCGCATGATACACCTAACTCGAGAACGACACAAGATAGAGACTTGCAGTTTTTTGCATCGGGTTGCCCGTTAAAAAGTACTGCCCCTACGGGGCTGATTTTTCAATTTCGTGACGATAAGAGTACGGGAACATGCCCAAATGAGCACAAATTGATATCTGCAAAGTGGTCAACATGGCAACCGTAACCCCAACCCTCCTAAAAATATTTTTTTCGAGTTTTTCATCCAAAAACTTAATACGAATCACTCATCGGTTTTCTTCCCTGACCTCCCTGTTTCTTGATAAAAAATTCTGTAGAAAAATACGCGAAAAACACACTTTTTAAGAAAAAAGGGTTAGGGTTAGGGTTAAGGGTTAGGGTAAGGGTCAGTTTTATGGTCAGGGTTAGGGTTAGGGTTAAGGGTTAGGGTTAGGGTTAAGGGTTAGGGTTAGAGTTAGAAGGTTAGGGTTAGGGTTAGAAGGTTTAAGGGTTAGGGTTAAGTATCGGGTTAGGTATCGTATAGAGGGGGACCCCACCGATGTATTGATATTTTATTGGTATGTTATATGGTTGGCGTATGAATAAAGGGTTAGGGTTAGGGTTAGAGTTAGGGTTAGCCGGTACTTCTTTAATTAACTCTAACCCTAACCCTTTTACTCGACTGCGCATGCGCCGATATTTAATAAAGTAATCGGTTCCTATATATGGTGGGTCTTTGGTATAGAAACAATTATAGTGGTAGAACTAATTTGCATACGTATTTTAAAGGGAGATAATATATTTCTATAACTATGAAACGTAAATTTCCAAAGACAATATCTCAGTCATTTTTCAACCGATTTTAAAAATTCAAACTGTTTTTGAATGCTAACGAGTTTCCCTTTACGAACGGTACCTTCAAATGCATATAAACTGTGTCAATTCTAAGGGAGAAAATCATGATACATGTTAGGTTGGATGTTACGACCTACATTCACTCACCCTTATTCTTTTACTATCTCAGTCATTTTTGAACCGATTTTAAAAATTCAAACTGTTTTTGAATGCTGACGAGTTTCCCTTTACGAACGGTACCTTACCTTCAAATGCATATAAACTGTGTCAATTCTAAGGGAGAAAATCATGATACATGTTAGGTTGGATGTTACGACCTACATTCACTCACCCTTATTCTTTTACTATCTCAGTCATTTTTGAACCGATTTTAAAAATTCAAACTGTTTTTGAATGCTGACGAGTTTCCCTTTACGAACGGTACGGTACCTTCAAATGCATATAAACTGTGTCAATTCTAAGGGAGAAAATCATGATACATGTTAGGTTGGATGTTACGACCTACATTCACTCACCCTTATTCTTTTACTCCTGGGACAAAATCATCCCATTTGATAGTATCAATGACCATATAATGTATGTCCTCACAGTTTATGGCAATTATATCCTTATAAATATCCTTTAAAACAATATTGCCACCTTTTGGGGGTACTAGTTCCCATATATAACCACACTCTAGGACAATAAAATCCATATAAATATACCCCTAAGACTACACAAACACATTTTTATGGTAAAAGTACTCCTATAAAATCTTTCACTGGACAATGTAAGCATAATTTATGGCAAGAACATCCTTATAAATTGTCTCCTTAGACTGCAGGAAAACGTTTTGCGGTCGTATAAAAATAGTGTTTGGTAAAAGGGAAGTAATCTGTATTGTACTTCCGTGATACAACCCACATTAACTCACTCGGAAATGTCTCTTTTATCGACAGTGAACATTTTCATTGATCACAACTTGGAATATATGGCTCAGTGTTTCAGCCTGCTACTTTTGTATCTTGTCTTCAGGCCCGTATCTTTCCTTAATCTTTTTTAAGCAAGACCATACATGATTTGGTAGCGTGTTTAGACCTACATTCGCTCACAAGGCTAGTCTACGTTTTTAAACTACTTACCCCTTTCTTTTGACTCGCACAGCATCCAGATGAACCACTGTCTCTCTTATTTCTGTTTGAGCATCATGTGCCGTAAATATTCTGTAATAAAAATGTTAAAAAAAGTATGAGCTCTCCTAAAATCGTATAGTGTTTTCGAAAAAGTCGCCCACATTGAGACAAACATCTTGCTCCTAGAAAATAATTCCAGTCTCGCCTGTGCTCAACCGAGGTACGATCCCATTACTGTGTCCAACAGAACACGACTTGCGCGGTTTAACACAATTTACAGAACTGGGCTACCTATCGGCGATCGAAATTTATGATGCCTCAAACTTACATCACTTCCAGGTCCGAGTCTAGACATTGTACAAGTTAGCAATGTTCAATGAGGTAGGAAAAAGCTTAGTTACCGTGTACATTTATTTTCTTAAACTAGGTCTGGAGAACGAACAATTAGCTTTACAATCATGGTTCAATTTTAAAAATCGGCCAAGAGATGACCGAGATACAAGCACTTAAAGTTAACAATTTGCCTTTGCCATTTTGCATGCCCATGGTACACCTAACTCTACAACGGCTTTGTCTAGAGACTTGCGGTTCTTTGCATTGGCTCGCTCGTCAAAAATAACGGTCCCTTGGGACCAATTTTTCATTTTCGAGACGATTGGAGCAAGGAAACAGGGCCAAATAAGCGAAACATGCACCACATAGGCTAAATTTTCCGCCCCTACCCACCTCTCCCCCTTTTCCTGTGGTTCATCAAAATTTACAGTTCCTTTGTTTCGCACCCCATCCCCATATTTCATTTATCATCATCATTTCATGTTCATTGTATCATTCTTTTCATGTTCATCGCCTGTAAATAACCTATATAGCGTTGCACGGGCGTAAAAACACCAACTCACTCACTTCTAAAATCGTATAGTGTATTCCAACAAACAATGAAAAGTTCAGGATCAGGAACAAGTTCTGAAACACCAAAGAATAATTTTAAAAAAAATCAGACAAAAATGTGTTTCAATGTAATGAGGCCCTATTGTTGCACAGACAGGAAGTGCACATCTTTATCTACATTGTGTGAAAGTTTCATGAAGATCCCTTGAGTGGTTTTGCAGTAGCGGGCGATAGGAGCTGCTTTCCGTTAACCATTGCCCAACTCCATGTTTCGTTGCTGGAAACCCGGATACCACTGCGATCAAAGTTTAACATGGATTCTAGACATCTGTGATGTATCACCAAGATTGTGTGAAAGTTTCATTAAGATCCACTGATTGGTATAGAAGAAATTGCAGATGGAGCCTTTGTCATTCGATCACATCATCATTGTCCCTACCCACCACTCCCCCTTTTCCAGTGGTGTATCATCCCTTTCCTGTTCCTATTTTTTGTTCCTATGTGTATTTTGTTCTTTTCAACTTTCGATAACTTACGGGAAGACCTACAATTAATTGGCGGTTGGTACATGTAGTTGGGTGATCGGTTTATTCTTGAAATATGGGTTTTGAAGCTTGTAGAATTGAACTTTTCGGTCACTTTTGACGAGTCACTGCTTTCTCTTGCCTTGTAACAGGAGCGTAAAAATTGTCACATCTGTAGTCTATTCAGAGTAGAGTTCAGGGAAACCATGACATTTGAGATTGTTCATAATGAACTCAATGCATTGAAGCTGAAAAATCGTTTTTTTCGTCATTTCGCATGATACACCTAACTCGAGAACGACACAAGATAGATACTTGCAGTTTTTTGCATCGGGTTGCCCGTTAAAAAGTACTGCCCCTAGGGGGCTGATTTTTCAATTTCGTGACGATAAGAGTACGGGAACATGCCCAAATGAGCACAAATTGATATCTGCAAAGTGGTCAACATGGCAACCGTAACCCCAACCCTCCCAAAAATATTTTTTTCGAGTTTTTCATCCAAAAACTTAATACGAATCACTCATCGGTTTTCTTCCCTGACCTCCCTGTTTCTTGATAAAAAATTCTGTAGAAAAACACACTTTTTAAGAAAAAAGGGTTAGGGTTAGGGTTAAGGGTTAGGGTAAGGGTCAGTTTTATGGTCAGGGTTAGGGTTAGGGTTAAGGGTTAGGGTTAGGGTTAAGGGTTAAGGGTTAGGGTTAGAGTTAGAAGGTTAGGGTTAGGGTTAGAAGGTTTAAGGGTTAGGGTTAAGTATCGGGTTAGGTATCGTATAGAGGGGGACCCCACCGATGTATTGATATTTTATTGGTATGTTATATGGTTGGCGTATGAATAAAGGGTTAGGGTTAGGGTTAGAGTTAGGGTTAGCCGGTACTTCTTTAATTAACTCTAACCCTAACCCTTTTACTCGACTGCGCATGCGCCGATATTTAATAAAGTAATCGGTTCCTATATATGGTGGGTCTTTGGTATAGAAACAATTATAGTGGTAGAACTAATTTGCATACGTATTTTAAAGGGAGATAATATATTTCTATAACTATGAAACGTAAATTTCCAAAGACAATATCTCAGTCATTTTTCAACCGATTTTAAAAATTCAAACTGTTTTTGAATGCTAACGAGTTTCCCTTTACGAACGGTACCTTCAAATGCATATAAACTGTGTCAATTCTAAGGGAGAAAATCATGATACATGTTAGGTTGGATGTTACGACCTACATTCACTCACCCTTATTCTTTTACTATCTCAGTCATTTTTGAACCGATTTTAAAAATTCAAACTGTTTTTGAATGCTGACGAGTTTCCCTTTACGAACGGTACCTTCAAATGCATATAAACTGTGTCAATTCTAAGGGAGAAAATCATGATACATGTTAGGTTGGATGTTACGACCTACATTCACTCACCCTTATTCTTTTACTATCTCAGTCATTTTTGAACCGATTTTAAAAATTCAAACTGTTTTTGAATGCTGACGAGTTTCCCTTTACGAACGGTACGGTACCTTCAAATGCATATAAACTGTGTCAATTCTAAGGGAGAAAATCATGATACATGTTAGGTTGGATGTTACGACCTACATTCACTCACCCTTATTCTTTTACTCCTGGGACAAAATCATCCCATTTGATAGTATCAATGACCATATAATGTATGTCCTCACAGTTTATGGCAATTATATCCTTATAAATATCCTTTAACACAATATTGCCACCTTTTGGGGGTACTAGTTCCCATATATAACCACACTCTAGGACAATAAAATCCATATAAATATACCCCTAAGACTACACAAACACATTTTTATGGTAAAAGTACTCCTATAAAATCTTTCACTGGACAATGTAAGCATAATTTATGGCAAGAACATCCTTATAAATTGTCTCCTTAGACTGCAGGAAAACGTTTTGCGGTCGTATAAAAATAGTGTTTGGTAAAAGGGAAGTAATCTGTATTGTACTTCCGTGATACAACCCACATTAATTCACTCGGAAATGTCTCTTTTATCGACAGTGAACATTTTCATTGATCACAACTTGGAATATATGGCTCAGTGTTTCAGCCTGCTACTTTTGTATCTTGTCTTCAGGCCCGTATCTTTCCTTAATCTTTTTTAAGCAAGACCATACATGATTTGGTTGCGTGTTTAGACCTACATTCGCTCACAAGTCTAGTCTACGTTTTTAAACTACTTACCCCTTTCTTTTGACTCGCACAGCATCCAGATGAACCACTGTCTCTCTTATTTCTGTTTGAGCATCATGTGCCGTAAATATTCTGTAATAAAAATGTTAAAAAAAGTATGAGCTCTCCTAAAATCGTATAGTGTTTTCGAAAAAGTCGCCCACATTGAGACAAACATCTTGCTCCTAGAAAATAATTCCAGTCTCGCCTGTGCTCAACCGAGGTACGATCCCTTTACTGTGTCCAACAGAACACGACTTGCGCGGTTTAACACAATTTACAGAACCGGGCTACCTATCGGCGATCGAAATTTATGATGCCTCAAACTTACATCACTTCCAGGTCCGAGTCTAGACATTGTACAAGTTAGCAATGTTCAATGAGGTAGGAAAAAGCTTAGTTACCGTGTACATTTATTTTCTTAAACTAGGTCTGGAGAACGAACAATTAGCTTTACAATCATGGTTCAATTTTAAAAATCGGCCAAGAGATGACCGAGATACAAGCACTTAAAGTTAACAATTTGCCTTTGCCATTTTGCATGCCCATGGTACACCTAACTCTACAACGGCTTTGTCTAGAGACTTGCGGTTCTTTGCATTGGCTCGCTCGTCAAAAATAACGGTCCCTTGGGACCAATTTTTCATTTTCGAGACGATTGGAGCAAGGAAACAGGGCCAAATAAGCGAAACATGCACCACATAGGCTAAATTTTCCGCCCCTACCCACCTCTCCCCCTTTTCCTGTGGTTCTTCAAAATTTACAGTTCCTTTGTTTCGCACCCCATCCCCATATTTCATTTATCATCATCATTTCATGTTCATTGTATCATTCTTTTCATGTTCATCGCCTGTAAATAACCTATATAGCGTTGCACGGGCGTAAAAACACCAACTCACTCACTTCTAAAATCGTATAGTGTATTCCAACAAACAATGAAAAGTTCAGGATCAGGAACAAGTTCTGAAACACCAAAGAATAATTTTAAAAAAAATCAGACAAAAATGTGTTTCAATGTAATGAGGCCCTATTGTTGCACAGACAGGAAGTGCACATCTTTATCTACATTGTGTGAAAGTTTCATGAAGATCCCTTGAGTGGTTTTGCAGTAGCGGGCGATAGGAGCTGCTTTCCGTTAACCATTGCCCAACTCCATGTTTCGTTGCTGGAAACCCGGATACCACTGCGATCAAAGTTTAACATGGATTCTAGACATCTGTGATGTATCACCAAGATTGTGTGAAAGTTTCATTAAGATCCACTGATTGGTATAGAAAAAATTGCAGATGGAGCCTTTGTCATTCGATCACATCATCATTGCCCCTACCCACCACTCCCCCTTTTCCAGTGGTGTATCATCCCTTTCCTGTTCCTATTTTTTGTTCCTATGTGTATTTTGTTCTTTTCAACTTTCGATAACTTACGGGAAGACCTACAATTAATTGGCGGTTGGTACATGTAGTTGGGTGATCGGTTTATTCTTGAAATATGGGTTTTGAAGCTTGTAGAATTGAACTTTTCGGTCACTTTTGACGAGTCACTGCTTTCTCTTGCCTTGTAACAGGAGCGTAAAAATGGTCACATCTGTAGTCTATTCAGAGTAGAGTTCAGGGAAACCATGACATTTGAGATTGTTCATAATGAACTCAATGCATTGAAGCTGAAAAATCGTTTTTTTCGTCATTTCGCATGATACACCTAACTCGAGAACGACACAAGATAGAGACTTGCAGTTTTTTGCATCGGGTTGCCCGTTAAAAAGTACTGCCCCTACGGGGCTGATTTTTCAATTTCGTGACGATAAGAGTACGGGAACATGCCCAAATGAGCACAAATTGATATCTGCAAAGTGGTCAACATGGCAACCGTAACCCCAACCCTCCTAAAAATATTTTTTTCGAGTTTTTCATCCAAAAACTTAATACGAATCACTCATCGGTTTTCTTCCCTGACCTCCCTGTTTCTTGATAAAAAATTCTGTAGAAAAATACGCGAAAAACACACTTTTTAAGAAAAAAGGGTTAGGGTTAGGGTTAAGGGTTAGGGTAAGGGTCAGTTTTATGGTCAGGGTTAGGGTTAGGGTTAAGGGTTAGGGTTAGGGTTAAGGGTTAGGGTTAGAGTTAGAAGGTTAGGGTTAGGGTTAGAAGGTTTAAGGGTTAGGGTTAAGTATCGGGTTAGGTATCGTATAGAGGGGGACCCCACCGATGTATTGATATTTTATTGGTATGTTATATGGTTGGCGTATGAATAAAGGGTTAGGGTTAGGGTTAGAGTTAGCGTTAGCCGGTACTTCTTTAATTAACTCTAACCCTAACCCTTTTACTCGACTGCGCATGCGCCGATATTTAATAAAGTAATCGGTTCCTATATATGGTGGGTCTTTGGTATAGAAACAATTATAGTGGTAGAACTAATTTGCATACGTATTTTAAAGGGAGATAATATATTTCTATAACTATGAAACGTAAATTTCCAAAGACAATATCTCAGTCATTTTTCAACCGATTTTAAAAATTCAAACTGTTTTTGAATGCTAACGAGTTTCCCTTTACGAACGGTACCTTCAAATGCATATAAACTGTGTCAATTCTAAGGGAGAAAATCATGATACATGTTAGGTTGGATGTTACGACCTACATTCACTCACCCTTATTCTTTTACTATCTCAGTCATTTTTGAACCGATTTTAAAAATTCAAACTGTTTTTGAATGCTGACGAGTTTCCCTTTACGAACGGTACCTTACCTTCAAATGCATATAAACTGTGTCAATTCTAAGGGAGAAAATCATGATACATGTTAGGTTGGATGTTACGACCTACATTCACTCACCCTTATTCTTTTACTATCTCAGTCATTTTTGAACCGATTTTAAAAATTCAAACTGTTTTTGAATGCTGACGAGTTTCCCTTTACGAACGGTACGGTACCTTCAAATGCATATAAACTGTGTCAATTCTAAGGGAGAAAATCATGATACATGTTAGGTTGGATGTTACGACCTACATTCACTCACCCTTATTCTTTTACTCCTGGGACAAAATCTTCCCATTTGATAGTATCAATGACCATATAATGTATGTCCTCACAGTTTATGGCAATTATATCCTTATAAATATCCTTTAAAACAATATTGCCACCTTTTGGGGGTACTAGTTCCCATATATAACCACACTCTAGGACAATAAAATCCATATAAATATACCCCTAAGACTACACAAACACATTTTTATGGTAAAAGTACTCCTATAAAATCTTTCACTGGACAATGTAAGCATAATTTATGGCAAGAACATCCTTATAAATTGTCTCCTTAGACTGCAGGAAAACGTTTTGCGGTCGTATAAAAATAGTGTTTGGTAAAAGGGAAGTAATCTGTATTGTACTTCCGTGATACAACCCACATTAACTCACTCGGAAATGTCTCTTTTATCGACAGTGAACATTTTCATTGATCACAACTTGGAATATATGGCTCAGTGTTTCAGCCTGCTACTTTTGTATCTTGTCTTCAGGCCCGTATCTTTCCTTAATCTTTTTTAAGCAAGACCATACATGATTTGGTTGCGTGTTTAGACCTACATTCGCTCACAAGGCTAGTCTACGTTTTTAAACTACTTACCCCTTTCTTTTGACTCGCACAGCATCCAGATGAACCACTGTCTCTCTTATTTCTGTTTGAGCATCATGTGCCGTAAATATTCTGTAATAAAAATGTTAAAAAAAGTATGAGCTCTCCTAAAATCGTATAGTGTTTTCGAAAAAGTCGCCCACATTGAGACAAACATCTTGCTCCTAGAAAATAATTCCAGTCTCGCCTGTGCTCAACCGAGGTACGATCCCTTTACTGTGTCCAACAGAACACGACTTGCGCGGTTTAACACAATTTACAGAACCGGGCTACCTATCGGCGATCGAAATTTATGATGCCTCAAACTTACATCACTTCCAGGTCCGAGTCTAGACATTGTACAAGTTAGCAATGTTCAATGAGGTAGGAAAAAGCTTAGTTACCGTGTACATTTATTTTCTTAAACTAGGTCTGGAGAACGAACAATTAGCTTTACAATCATGGTTCAATTTTAAAAATCGGCCAAGAGATGACCGAGATACAAGCACTTAAAGTTAACAATTTGCCTTTGCCATTTTGCATGCCCATGGTACACCTAACTCTACAACGGCTTTGTCTAGAGACTTGCGGTTCTTTGCATTGGCTCGCTCGTCAAAAATAACGGTTCCTTGGGACCAATTTTTCATTTTCGAGACGATTGGAGCAAGGAAACAGGGCCAAATAAGCGAAACATGCACCACATAGGCTAAATTTTCCGCCCCTACCCACCTCTCCCCCTTTTCCTGTGGTTCTTCAAAATTTACAGTTCCTTTGTTTCGCACCCCATCCCCATATTTCATTTATCATCATCATTTCATGTTCATTGTATCATTCTTTTCATGTTCATCGCCTGTAAATAACCTATATAGCGTTGCACGGGCGTAAAAACACCAACTCACTCACTTCTAAAATCGTATAGTGTATTCCAACAAACAATGAAAAGTTCAGGATCAGGAACAAGTTCTGAAACACCAAAGAATAATTTTAAAAAAAATCAGACAAAAATGTGTTTCAATGTAATGAGGCCCTATTGTTGCACAGACAGGAAGTGCACATCTTTATCTACATTGTGTGAAAGTTTCATGAAGATCCCTTGAGTGGTTTTGCAGTAGCGGGCGATAGGAGCTGCTTTCCGTTAACCATTGCCCAACTCCATGTTTCGTTGCTGGAAACCCGGATACCACTGCGATCAAAGTTTAACATGGATTCTAGACATCTGTGATGTATCACCAAGATTGTGTGAAAGTTTCATTAAGATCCACTGATTGGTATAGAAGAAATTGCAGATGGAGCCTTTGTCATTCGATCACATCATCATTGCCCCTACCCACCACTCCCCCTTTTCCAGTGGTGTATCATCCCTTTCCTGTTCCTATTTTTTGTTCCTATGTGTATTTTGTTCTTTTCAACTTTCGATAACTTACGGGAAGACCTACAATTAATTGGCGGTTGGTACATGTAGTTGGGTGATCGGTTTATTCTTGAAATATGGGTTTTGAAGCTTGTAGAATTGAACTTTTCGGTCACTTTTGACGAGTCACTGCTTTCTCTTGCCTTATAACAGGAGCGTAAAAATGGTCACATCTGTAGTCTATTCAGAGTAGAGTTCAGGGAAACCATGACATTTGAGATTGTTCATAATGAACTCAATGCATTGAAGCTGAAAAATCGTTTTTTTTGTCATTTCGCATGATACACCTAACTCGAGAACGACACAAGATAGAGACTTGCAGTTTTTTGCATCGGGTT
>CAXARO010000820.1:0-66864 GCA_963971305.1 Arcuatula senhousia
AAACATATTTCAAATGCAGAAAATCTGATCACGAACGATTGTGTTGTTGTTTGGGATTCTGGCGTCGCGTGTCAGTGCTCAGCTCACAGAGCGACCAAGTGTGTACCCTAGGTGGTCCTCGTCCGCGGGGGTTGTCAGGTCTTTAATACGGAAACCGTGACGGCTGACCATAGTGGGCCAACGTGTGTGGAGAGTGTCACGCTTCATGCACGTAAACCCCCTTTGTGGACCCACATAGGCTAAATTTTCCGCCCCTACCCACCTCTCCACTTTTTCTGTCGTTCTTCAAAATAAACCATTCCTTTGTTTCCCAACCCACCCCCATATTTCATTTATTATCATCATTTCATGTTCATTTTATCATCTTTTTCATGTTCATCGCCTGTAAATAACCTATATATAGCGTTGCACGGGCGTAAAACACCAACTTTCAGGATGATACTAGTAAATGAACATGACTGATGATGATTAATGAAATAGGGGGTTGGGTTGGGAAACAAAGGAGCGGTAAATTTTGAAGAACCACAGAAAAATGGGAGAGATAGGTAGGGAATGAAAAATTAGCCTATGTGGTGCACTACTTGGCGGTCCACAAAGGGGTCTTTTACGTGCATGAAGCGTGGTACTCTCCACACACGTTGGCCCACTATGGTCAGCGGTCAGGGTTTCCGTGTTAAAGACCTGAAAACCCCCGCGGACGAGGGTCACCCTGTTCAGCCACCTAGGGTACACACTTGGTCGCTTTGTGGGCTGAGCACCCGACGTCAGAATCCCAAGACACTTAGTCGCCTCTAAAGACAAGCTAGGCTCTGATGCGGGCCTATTCGCCACCCGAGCCCCGCACGGGACAAAAGGGTTATATATAACTAGTTTCGTCAAGTTCGAAAATCAAGCACCGCGAGAAATAATTCTATTGCTAGTAACTTGGCCCATTTCTGGACAAATGTTACATATAGTGTACATTGTTCCATATGAATTGCTCTCAATAGTCCCAAGAGGAGCCCAGGGGGCGAATAGGCCTGCAGCAGAGCCTAGCTTGTCGAAAAAGGCGACTAAAGGTCTTGATATTCTGACATTGGGTTACTGCTCAGCCCACAGAGCGACCAAGTGTGTACTCTAGGTGGCTGAATAAGGGTGGCCCTTGTCCGCGGCGGTTGTTAGGTCTATAATACGGAGTCCGCTCACTATAGTGGGACAACGTGTGTGGAGAGAGTAATGCTTCATGCACGTAAAAGATCCCCTTAATTGTGGACTGCCAAGAAGTGCGCCACATAGGCTATTTTATCCGCCCCTACCCCTTTTCTTCCATTTTCCTTTGGTCTTCAAAACAAAGAATTTAGGCTTGTACAAAATTAAGCTAATCATACCCTCCACTCATCAAGCGGTGGAATAACAATCAAAGGGTAGAAATTAGCTTTGTGGTAAAAAGGGGGAAAAGTGGACTAATCCTATTCCCCACAGGGGATGGGAAACTGGAACGATCCAGAATCCCCCGAAAAAAAAACTTGAATGGGGGGAATCTACAATAGAACACCGATAGCAGGAAAACAGGGTAACACTATTGGGTGACCCGGGAACACATCACAGTCGCGGCATAACGCGGCAACCAGTCTACATTCATTTCTTAACAACAAGTTTCGCAAACTGCAGGGCTTTTTTATTGTCATCAAGAGTAAAATGTTAGTCAACTTCTCTGGGTCCTTTGACGTGCAAGGATAGTAAAATTATTCCCGGCACCGTGCACGTTTTGCGTATTATAGCCTGACGACCCGGCATTCATTATGGTCAGCCCCATTCAACCACCTGGGGATTTCTTCGCAGGTGCTTTGTGACAAAGTGGCCTCAACTGATGAGTTGTTTCTGATCGCTCTTTTATGAACTTTAACCGACTAGCTTAGCGCTGCTTTTGGCATATTTGCTTCACAGAACCCGCAAGGATTTCCTTTAACATCATTCTATGATTTATTATCTATATTATATATATATTTATAATTTATAATAATTGTTCTCATAAAAGTTTACATACTCGTAATCTCAAATAGTTGTTCTAATGGTTGTTATTTAGCATGAGATAATTTAATGATTTAATGCACTATATTAAACATTAAGAGATAAAGAAACCGGAAATTTTTAGATAACATCAAAACAAAAATTCATGGAAGTGGAGCTATATAAGGTTATGTAGAAAAAATGTTTGAATTTGTGACTCTTGATTATAAACCCAGTAAATAAGAAATAATAGGAAGTTGCAATGAACAATATTTTGATTGAACTGGAAACAAAGGGACAGTAAATTGCATTATTATATTACGCATTAAGTTATAAAAAAGACCGAAAATTCTTAAAACACATCAAAATAAAAATTCATGGAAGTGGGTTTTTAAAAACCAACACTCCTAGCGTGTCTGATGAAGGTTTATCCAGAAAAGCGCTTCACACGCAGTGAAATTTTGCTTTTGTACATTTATTAAAATCATTTCAATATGTGGATCGTGTCTTTTTGGCACATATTCCATATTCTTTCGTTTTTAATGTTATTTCAGAGTTTGGCTTTAGTGCCGTGTGGAGGTCGTAGAAAGCTTCCCCGTGCTTCAGTTGTATGCTCTTATATATTTTCGAGTACTGGAATGTGTGTTGGAAAGACACAGTTTACATATTTCCAAAATTTGACAACGTTTGGTTGTTTCTTTAAAAATTAATAGATTTATCTGTTTGGTCATTGTTGTAATATTTTTTGGCATTTTTTTAATCAAAACTAATATTCTACCGGTTTTCCAAGTTTTCTACTCCTAGCGTGTCTGATGAAGGTTTATCCAGAAAAGCGCTTCACACGCAGTGAAATTTTGCTTTCGTACATTTATTAAAATCATTTCAATATGTGGATCGTGTCTTTTTGGCACATATTCTATATTCTTTCGTTTTTAATATTCGTTCGTATCGTATACTAGGTTATCTACGACTAGAAAAATTGTTTGAATTTGAAAATAAGATACCCAGAAAGTTATAGATCATGATAATAATATGAAGTTTAAAAGTACAGGAAATGCTGTTGAACAATATTTAGATTGGATTGGAAACAAAAAAGCAGTAAATTTTGAAAATCACTGGAAGAGGAGATATGGCCAAGGGTTGGTGCAGAAAATATCGTCGGCACTAAGACGTTCCACAAATGGGTCTTTTACGTTAATGTAACTTCCATACAAGTCGGTCACTATGGTCAATGTGTAATATGACCATATTCATGGTCCGTGGAATAAGGCACTTTTATTCAGCCATCTAGCTAGGGTTCACACCTTGATAGCTCCATGGGCTTAGCACTAATCCGATCCGATGTCAGAATCTTAAAATCCTTGGTTGCCTATTAGGACAAGTTGGGTTTTCCTGCAGCGACCCAAACAGGGTAAACTATCTTTATGAAACTGTGTTCTCGGGGATAACAATTGGTTAGAACCACAATTGGTGTATTTGAAAGGGTCTCTAGACTATTGCATACATCATGTACATTATGTTATGTTTAGTTTATTTCTTATATTATATATTAATCACCAAAAATTGTAAATAATCTTAAATCTTGAATTGCTTTTTTTGTTACTTTTAACAAACCTTACCCCATTTGTAATCGTTTTTATTGCTTTCAAACTGACCATGAGATAAAAAATGCTTCATATGACCAAATATAGAAAATAAAATTTCTTAGAATACATCAAAATTAAAATTCATGGAATTGGATTATTTTAAAAAAGTTACACGTTCGTATCGTATACAAGGTATAAAGGTAGAATTAATTGTATGAATTTGATACCTCGATAAAATAACTAGTATAAATGATAATAATATGAATTTTAATAATATTTAATTTCATTGAAGAAAAAAGGAAATTATTAGAAAAAATAAAATAATGAATCTATCGGTCACAAAATAGTCCAATAGGTTTTAACCACATGTAAATGATATCTAAGCATAAAATATTAAAATGTGCATCTGCATGCAGAGCACTAAGCACCAATTTTAAGAACAAAATAATGCTTAGTACATCAATTCGCTGTTTACCAATTGAAGTATCCACGTGCGGGTTCCGGGTGGCAAATAGGTTCGCAGCAGCGCTAGGCTTGTCGGTAAAGGTCCACTAAAGAGGGTTCAGAAACCTGTCATCGCGTCAAGCCGTTTTGCCCAGAAAGCGACTGGGATGTGTGCCCCAGGTGGCTGAAGAACCCTGCTACAGAAGGACCTGTTGGATCCCCTGGCCCATGCAGGAGGCTTAATTTTCGATCCCTACCCATCACTCCTTTTTTCAGTGGCAGTAAAAACCTCTCCTCCCCTACTGGCCCTGTGTCCCCCGTTTTCTTCCACTTCATCGTCATTTCATGTTCATTGTATCACCACTTTTTATTTTTTTCTCCCGGGTATAGCCGAAATCCTGCTTCTTGGGAGTAAAGCATTAACTTACTTACAACTGAAACACGAAATTTTGTACCTGACAAACAGACAGACAGACAGTCGGACGGACTAAATGATTGCAATGTAGCCCTCTCTCTGATAGAGGGTGAAATATTTAGTTAGCAGTAACTTTTTGCTTAACTTATAAGAAGCACAAAACCGGTATAGTGTTTGAGATTTGTTTTCTATGAAGCCTGTAGACAACAAAATGGATTTTTAGGGTTTTTTAATCGCATATTTCAATTTAAACTTAGAAAGACAAAAGGGGTGGACAGAAGATGAAACTGGATTTAAGATAACAAGACAGCAAGAACGATAAATGGTATCTTCTCTTGTCAGATTGAAAATAACAAGGTATCTAAATTAATATATTCGATGGATAGTCCATAGGTGAAGATACAAATAAGCCTTCGAAAAAGTAAGCGTTCTAAATTTAGTGGGAAAAGGCATTCTCTGACTTTTTCATAGGTTTAACATTAGACATGTTTTAGTGTAAAAACCTATATAGAAATAACATGAAATTTTATAAACTTTGTAAATTAACACTTATAATAAATCAATAAACCTATCATAAAACTAAAATAGGGGGTTACTAGGAAAACTTTTATCTCTATTTGATGATGGTAAAACCTAGAGGATTCTGAAAATCTGGCAGAGATCTCAAAAAATGACCAACGATCATCCTTGAAATGAAATGTGTATCATTCTGCATATATAGCTCTAAACATCAATTATGGGAACGAAATCACTTCACTGACTAACAACTGAATAAGAGATTTATTGAACTAAAAAGAGCTACATGTACAGAAACATAATGTTCAAGGATTGATGAATAAAATCTGTCATTTACTACTTTGGCCTTTTGATTAAGTTCCACCATGACCATTTTATTGGATCGCACAACTGCATTAAGTTCAAATAAACAAGGCTTTTTGTTTTAAGCCCTTTTCAGATTGGTTTCAGTTTGCCAAAAACAAATTTAGTTAGTTAGTTATCGCTTTACTCAGCTCCCAAGCAGCGAGATTACGACAATATCAGAGAGACGATCATGAAAAGTGCAAAAACCCTTTTCAACATTTCGTTGAAATTGAATCTAAAACTTACGATCAAATTATATAAACCAAATAAGGAAAATGATTTTGCAGGGTCAAACATGAATGAAATACTGTGATCTTTTACAGGAAATATACTTGAAGTTATCATCCCACATCCGAGTTGAGGAAGTATATTCAAGAGTAGTCTGGATTAAGGACAACTGTACTATATTAAATTTAAATTGCCAACCATTAATAAAAGCGAAAATAAAGCGTTTAAGGATTTTGAAAGATCATTTGTTTCTGTATTAATAGCTAGATGGATTACCAGACATGTAATAACGTTTTGCTATCATATTTATTCTTTTAAGCTACAAACACGATAAAAGTTTCTGACGTGTCTGATGAAATTATAACTACTAAAATTTCTATAAGCAATTTCAAAATGTCCAACATGAGCAAGCTAGTTAGCTACTTATTTATTGCTTTTCTCCATTACTAGATATGATAATGTAACCCTAAGCCTCAGGGAGACGAATATGAAACGGGTAATTGAAATGATGATAAGCGAAGAAAAGGGGACAATCGGTGATGATAGTTTTAACTGTCACTGGAATAAGGAGGAATTGGTAAGACCAGACAATTAAGCCGCCTCCCTATGGTTGTGTGCAACGTATGATAGTATGAAGTATGTTTTACCTGATCTGTATTTGTTGATTATCCCGCAACAGAGATAAGCGTTATCGACATTTAGCAAAGAATTCTGAATACTAGTAGTTAGTTAGTAAGTTAGTTATTGCTTTACTCCCAAGCAGCGCGATTTCGGCTATATCAGGGAGATGAACATGAAAGTGTTGATACAATGAACATGAAATGATAATGAAGTGGAGGAAATGGGGACACAAGGGCCAATCGGGTAGAAAAGTTTTGACTGCCACTGGAAAAAGGAGTGATGGGTAGGGAAATTTTGCCTCCTGCATAGGGATCCTACGGGTCCTACTCTTACCGAGACCTGCAGCAGGGTTCTTTAACGTGCGAGGAACGTGACATTTTTCCCAACACGGTGCACCACTATGGTTTGCGGTCAGGTTTTCCGCATTATCGCCTGACGACCCCGCATCTCTCGATGTCAGGGCTGCCCCATTCAACCACCTGGGGCACACATCCCAGTCGCTTTGTGGGCAAAGCGGCCTGACCCCGATGTCAGGTTTCTGAGCGCTCTTTAGTGGACTTTTACCGACAAGCTTAGCGCTGCTGCGGGCGTATTCGCCTCCCGGGCCCCGCACGGGACAAATTCTGAATATAATGGCCCTTGCAAACGCTATATAGGTGATTTAGAAAAGGTGATAAAATGAACATGGAATGATGATGATAAATGAAATATGGGGATGGGATGGGACACCCCTTTGGGACACCTTTGCTTCTCTCACACAAAGGAGACTACATGAAAAGGGGAGAGGTGGGTAGGGACTGAATATTTAGCCTATTTGGTGCACTACTTGGCGGTCCACAAAGGGGTCTTTTACGTGCATGAAGCCTGACACTCTCCATACACGTTGGTCCACTTTGACCTGACAACCGCTGCGGACGAGGGCCACCCTTTTCAGCAACTTAGGGTACACAACTTGGTTGCTCTGTGGGCCGAGCACTTACTCTGATGTCAGATCCCAAGACCCTTAGTCGCCTCTTACGACAAGCTAGGCTCTCTTGCTGGCCTATTCGTCTCCTGGGCCCCGCACGGGATTAAGGCGACAGGATTGATGTATGGGAAAAATCGGACAATTTATTTTTAAGGCATCTTATAAAACAAGTTCAGCTGCCATTATATAAAATGCATGCATGGGTCTTAAAAATTACAGAAAATGTCTAATCAAACGGTATAGTAGTGTGAACTGGTGTTATCTTTGAAATGTTATATAAAAGAACATGTCCTTTAAGTATTGGTAGTCCGGAACAATAGGAATATATTTTACTTAATGGGTGGCATGTTTTTTTAACTATCTTTTTTTTTCATTTGTGGATCATTCCTTGACCGACCAATGCAGAAGCACAATTTGCATTGAGCTCCAAAACAAAAGTTTCATAACAAACTTTTAGAGATTTAGATCCTAGCTTAAAAAAATAAGATATTGGATCTGGTTGACATTAACATGGAGAAGGCAAACACTATGATTGATTGATTGTTTGTTTAAAGTTCAGTCGACAGTATTTCAGCCATGATTAGAACAAGAACCATTTGAAACAACAAATAACATTGTTTATACACATCCAAATGTATATCATGCGAAAAGGGCCATTTTACGATCACTAACCAGAATGACAATGAACCAAACTCACAATGTACCCTCAGCGCACCATATACCAATGCACCAAGAATGTGACGATACCCTTGGCAAATATTTTGCACAATCTGGAAACCTTACCTATGGTGACTGACAATGAAGAACTCTAAGTGCTAAGACATAAAACACCAACGCATTCATTTGTCATTTTGTATGCTCCACTCGGATGGCATCACTTCTTACACCCCTACGTTCTTAATAAGCTGCTCATAAAAAATGTTTTTTTTTTACAAATCAAATGGGTAATGACCATCTCTGTCATGACTAAAAACCTTCAATATTGTTGTGCACATGAACTTGATGATTTTACCCGAAAAACAACGAGTGTGGCGAGAAGCTTGTTTTAAACACATAAAACCATTTGAGCACCCTTGAATGGGGGTAGACCTGTCATAAGGAATGTTGGGGTCGTCTGGCTGTTATATGGAAAACCTGACTGCTAATCATAGTGGTGCACCATGTAACAAAATGTAACGTTCTTCGCACGTTAAAAAATCCTGCTGCAGGTCTCCATAATTATAGTAGGACCCGTATGACAACCTGCATTAGGCTCAATTGACCGATACTACCTTACCTTTTCAGGTGACATTTAAAACTTTCATCCCCGATTGGCCTTGTGTCCCCATTTCCTAAACTTCATTCATTTCATGTTCATCTCCCTGTAATAGCCGAGTTCATGCTGCTTAGGAGTAAAGCAATAACTAACTTAATAACAAAACAGTTAGCGTATATATACCGGAATATAGATATAGTAATTAAAGAGAGACAAGTCTTAAACAACAAATAAAAATTGAAAGACGAATTACAAATTCATTCTGTAAATTTAAATTATGTTCCTTTTAAATAAACCAAAAGAATTGTTAAGTAGTTCATAAAAAAACATTCGTTGATCAGACGAAACCCATCAAACTTTTTCCAATGCTGAACTGTTACACTTACCCTTTGCTATGTTCGTCTGCTGCTCTTAAAGCAAATATTTTATATTTATATAATATGATAATAATAAATTAAAAACGACAAAGATATAGAATCATAGGCGCATTTATAGAATACCTTCGGACATTACATCTCTTTTTCGACAATTGCAATAGGCTCTGCACATTTCAGTACATGTGGGCATCATTTTTGCCCCCGCCGCATCAAGGAACGGGGACATAGATAAGATAAGATAAGATAAGATAAGATATTTATTTACCAATTATGGTCCCACAGGGGGCTATTACAATTATAAACAATCATGATTTCAAACATACATAGACATAGAAATGACAGGCGTCCGTCCGTCACACATGTTTTTTCGTAACGGACTTCTCAGCTTCTATTAATCCTAGACTTTCGATATTTAATACCCAGCTTAAGAAAGGGGTCTCAAATGGTGGGATCCGTTTCCATGTCTGTCGCTTACTTATTTCCTGTTATAAAACGACCTTATTTTAAGGGTAAAAAAAATGAAAAAAAATCGTAACAGATTTTTGAGCTACTACTATTCTTAGGCTATCGATATTTGGTATGCAACTTCATATAGGAGTCTCATATGGTGGGATGTGCTTTCAGGTCTGTTGCTTATCTACTAATCGTTAAGCGATCGAACTTTTGCCGCTCTACAGACCCAGGAATTCCGTTCTTGTTCATCTTATTTCCATCACCCTTTCATACATAAGCTTCATAGTGTTGTTAAGACACATAATGCTTAGCAGCGCTAAGCTTGTCGGTAAAAGTCCACTAAAGAGCGCCCAGAAACCTGACAATGGGTCAGGCCGCTTTGCCCACAAAGCGACTGGGATGTGTGCCCCAGGTGGTTGAATGGGGCAGTCCTGACATTGAGAGATGCGGGGTCGTCAGGCGATAATGCGGAAAACCTGACCGCAAACCATAGTGGTGCACCGTGTTGGGAAAAATGTCACGTTCCTCGCACGTTAAAGAACCCTGCTGCAGGTCTCGGTAAGAGTAGGACCCGTAGGAAACCATGCAGGAGGCGAAATTTCCCGTCCCTACCCATCACTCCATTTTCCAGTGGCAGTCAAAACTCTCCTACCCGATTGGCCTTGTGTCCCCATTTCCTCCACTTCACCATCATTTCATGTTCATTGTATCACCACTTTCATGTTCATCTCCCGGATATAGCCGAAATCGTGCTGCTTGGGAGTAAAACAATAACTAACTAACTAATGCTTACGCAATTATTAGTCGTTTTTTACGCTGATCTCGGAGGCATAATTTAGCTTCTCATATTCTGATACAAAGCAGTTGCTGTCATAGCCTTTCCATTGCGTTCTGTTTTCGACCACTAAAACCAGACATACAATACTCCTTCCATGTATCCGTGAATGATACATATACCTTCGTTTTGAAGTGAACAGTTTGATAGTGTACTTTTGTAAGGCTTTTATATCCCCACTCATAAGAGGAGCCCAATATTGCAATCACATTGATTCGTCTGTCCATTCGTTCATCTGTATCAAACTACATTAACATAGTTTTTCGGATTCTGCTGAAGGGATTAATTTCAAGTTTTGTATACAGCATTAACATGATTAATTGTATAGTGTACCTCGCATTTCCAGGTCATGCAGTTTAGCATCTAATTTCAGTTTCGTCACCCGATTTATCTTAAAGGTAAAAAAATGATACCTTTTCGTCACAGATTTATCGGATTCTATTGAAGGGAACCAAAGGTTTACCAAAGGGGTAATCAAACATAATTATTCCGATAGTTCAAAGACAAAATCGGTAGACAAAAAAATCATCACATCGAAACAAACCACACAACAAATAAAAAACACACATAAAAACTAAACTGCAAAAAGCAACGTGAACTCAAGTCGAAACGAGAGTGAACTCAGGTGTTCCTGCTTGCTATAGCACACTCGTCAGGTTGCCAAAGATCGAATTAGTGTTGGGGATTGGTTTCAAAGTTAATACATAGCTTTAGTACGATGAGGTGTAACGTGCAGCCTTTTTCCAGGTCACAAATGGCATCTACTTCCTGTTTTCTAAGAGGTCGAGTGGGTGTATCTTTGGTGCCACTTATAAGGACCCAGAAAGATAGAATGGGGACAACTAAGCTATACACCGATAATTGTTTTTGTTTTTACAATATTTTCATACATCGATGCTTCTTTTTATTATCAGACTTTTTTCTGATTTTTTTTTATATTTTCAACTTGAACAGGTTGGGGAGTATGCCCCAAAACGGGTATTATCCTTGTTTTGGGGTATTAGAAACTTTAAACCTCTTTCATGAACTTCTGTGGCCAATTGTCACTTTTCTAATGTTGAGGAAACAAATAGATTTATTGTTACAACCTGTTTCTGAAATTACTGTTTAAATTCAATTTGTAATAAAAAATTGAAATCAATCACTTAAATGCACTTATGTTCACTGAGATGGTCTGTGGCCATCCAGGTGTGACACAAACACTTTTAACTTTCCATTGAATGATGACATGCAATGTGACAAACCAATCATTGGTCATTTAAATGTTTTGAAAAACTTAATTGATGATCAATTGGTCAGTTTAGAATACAAAAGAAAACATTTTCTGCAATAGTAGGCAGAATTCACTCATTGATTTTTTTTCTCGGATGCATAATAAGAAAGAACTGTTATCATTGGAAGTGTACATCACTGCAACAGAAGCCGCCTATCTCTAGTTAGTGAGTAATATCAAGTTAAAGTTTTGAATCCTTGAAATCAAGGATCACACGATCCTTGAAAACAAGGATAATACCCAGAAATGGGTATTATCCTTGATTTAGGGCATACTCCCCAACCTGTTGAAGCTTTAAGTGTTTTAGCTGAGTGTTTCTACACTCCCACAACGTTTTTTTTAATGCTGAAGCGTTACACTTAGCCTTTTCTATGTTCGTCTGCTGCTCTTAAAGTAAATATTTAAAAGTAAAGTTATTACACTATAAACATGATAAACGACAATGCAAAATAAAACAAAATTATCGAACTTGGAGGATCAATCTCAATGTTCAAGGGAAAAGACAAAACATGGAATACACACAGGAAAAAATTAAGATTGCAATGGTCGTGACTTGGTTCAGGCATTTCAAATGAAATTGTGGGTCAAACCAGGTTTTATGGCGCGCCGAACCTCCCTCTTCCATTACGATCTTAGAGTCCGGTAGTAACACAAAAAAAAACCCAACACGGTTATGAAGACATAATATGGATATTAAGGTGACAGTCTCAGTACAACAATCAGCCAAACATTAATCAAAACAATAATTACCCATTACGTTTAACATTATTTTTATTCTGTTCACCAATGTCTGATACTGAAGGAAGAATTGCATGAGACGTATTTTTTTAACCTTGGTCAAATAGCTGGTCACGGAGACAGCGGTGGCGTTTAAAACAAATATGCATCTTGGGCGCTGTTATAAAACACATTAGACCATCACATCTCTTCGTCGTCCATTGTAATTGTCATTGTACATGTGGGATCATGATTTATTCATCGGCCTAATATCCAGTGTTGCTAGCGCGTAACACACCCACTCACTCTGTTGTCTTTTTGTAATGCTCCACTCGGACGGCATCAATTCTATAATATGTAAGTTCTTGACAAGTTGTTCTCAGCTCACAGCTGTACAAAGAGTCGTGTCCTGATATTCGACCACTGATACCCATCAAACAACATATTCCATTTGAAACACCGCACAAAACTATTCCACTGCTCAGGCCGGGGGCTGCAGGGTTATGTAATTGTTATTGTTTCTTAAAGTCACATTCTGATGTAATAACTACACGATATAAAATAAATATTATATTCAATAAACTACAGCAACGATAAACACTTAAGCCGAAGCCTTCGCGATAGATATAGTAAGAACGTTTTCATAGTTAGAAGACAGCGTAAGTAAGAACGTGTTTCATGGTAGAAAGTATCTAAGAATCTTAATCTTATTCTAGATCTCTAAGAATCTCTAAGAATCTGAGAGTTAATTAATGTCTCTGATATATATAAGTAAGAAAGGTAGAAAGAGAGAGAGTTCATTGTCATTGGCTAACATGCAAACATCATCCAATTAAGAATGGAATCCCATCATAGTAGAAGCGCGTTCTATACGTAATGTCAGTTATAGATGAGAGGACACGAGCAGGAGACATTAAAGTCACAGCTAAGTTCTATAATAGTACGTAACGATAATAACAAACTAATTAGACGCATACGGCGATAATCAAGTCCAAGCTTAGGATAGATCAACAGGTTAATTATATATAAACATATCGCTTCAGGTACACGTAATGTTACACATTCATCTAACCTTGAATGGTATTAATGCATTTTTTCTAGAGTGAAAACTGGTAGGTTTGAGGTGTTTACCATGTAACGATATCATGTACAAATGTAAATAGGTCAAGTACTAGTTGATGGTGAACGGGAACAACCGGCAATTCATCCAGATATTCTTTTAGTTATCACACAGTATATATAACCTTTTTCGGAATAGTTATGACGAAATCCACGTGAACTATGAGAGTTTTAAGCAAAATGTCACTGAAATTGTAAGTACATAACCTGGTGCACATCAACTGTTGTGGAGAGCCTCCCTCCTGGTGCACCATGCATCTCGAGCTGGCTCTTGAAGCCTGTCTGTCTCAAGTCTATATTCACGTACTCTAAGCTGATGACGATGGCTTTGGTTCTTTTGACGTGCCTGGTCTTCACACAATGGATGGGACGACCTGAAACCCTGCTGCTGAGGGGCGAGAAACTTTCAATACTGTTGTGCACAATAACTTGATGTGTCAAGTCCTGCCTTTATGTCTGTTAATATAAATTATAAATAATATGGCTGCTGGATTAAAGTCCATGGAACACATAAGGGTAGGTAGAATTCCTTGCTACATACACATTAAACATTTAAGCACCCGCGTGACTTGACCACATAGGCTAACTTTTACGTTCCTACCTACTTCTTTTTTTCAACAGGACTTCAAAATTTGTCGTTTCTTTCGTTTCACCATCCCGCCTCATATTTGGCACCATTGTTTCATGTTCATTTTATCACCCTTTTCATCATGCTTAGGCATAAAACACAAATTCATTCGCTAAAATAACCATAAAAATATAATGAATTATTGAAATGCATGTTTGTTCACTGAGCTCTTTCTGACCATTAAAGAATACTTTTATTGGAACCCACGGATCTCCTTAAATACTAGATGGCTAAATTGTCTCTTGTAAGTCCTTTAGTTTTCACTTCAATGGCTTTAATTCCAAAACTATAAGGAGTACAATTTATAATCTTACAGTTGTGAAGCAACATTTGAATATGCATAATAAATGTTTACATGTTAATTATTTCATTTTAAGAAAAACTCAGTTGTTGTCAATGTGGCCCTTCTGATCTTGAACTTGATATTATATTTATATAGAAATATGTTTAAATCGCATTAGAAAAATGTTAAGCGACCAATCAGAAAGCTTGATACAAAACTATCAAAAACGAAGTGTTTCATGCGTAATGTCCCAGGGATGATGAACGAGTAGGCGAGAGAAGAACCCCTGGGTTTCCGAGGATGGTAAGTTGGATGAATGAGGTAATCCTGTCATCTTGCAGTTACTTATACAAAAACTGGACATACAATCCAATTGCTGCATCGTGTAGGAAAATACAGCGTTTTTTTTTCTCCGCAAAAGAACACTGCTGCAGGTTTGGGTACGAGTTGGATCTTTGAATCCCTTTCAGTAACATGAGTAAGCTAAATTGTCCCAATCAAGTGACAGTTTTAAGTCGTTTACTCTGTTGGCCTTGTGTCCCGTTCCAAATCTCGCTTAATCACGCCGCACAGCGAATACATTGTAGTCCTACAGCAGTGATAAACTTTTTTTTTTTTTTGACAACAAATATATCACTTTATTTATCACATGCTGTTAACAAATAGTGTATAGCGCACAGCTTCCGTTATACACTCCCTTGGTGTTAGTTATTGATCAACTAGGGAATTGATCAATAATAAATTATAAATTAATTCATATAAGCAACTATAAAGAGCATATGAAATTAAATTACTGCATAACTATATTGGACATGTATACCAGTGTTACAAAAACGGCGGTTCTACAGATAATGGGACAAGTAGGTAATTTCCGGTTTTTAAAATGAAAATGAAAGTAGAGAAAAAATACACGTGTTTGTCAAAACAGTTAATCTATCGCTGATTTGGATGTTTGTTGGTTTGATAAATGTTCAAATAATACATTTGGGATAACACTGGTAACACTTGCATCATCCACAAGCCAAAAAAAATAAAAAATTATGCAAAACACATATATACATGCATGATAGACGAGGTTTGCACTTGCTTACTCAATTATAAATTTGAATGTTCCCTATTTTTAAGAAACATCTCTAGCAGTGATAAACTTAAAGCCCCCCCCCCCTCCCCCCAAAAAAGCTTCCAATAACCTGACAACTGTGGGTGCGCTTTGCCCACAGAACAACCTCAAGTGATGTGTCCTGGGTGATAAAATAGGATAACTACTGTAAACGTATTAATTTTCGCGGTTTCCTGGACTAGGACATATTCGCGGGTATCAATTTTGGCGTTTTTAAGATTCATTCATTCATCAAC
The DNA here is from genome assembly GCA_963971305.1 of Arcuatula senhousia. NCBI lineage: Eukaryota > Metazoa > Mollusca > Bivalvia > Mytilida > Mytilidae > Arcuatula > Arcuatula senhousia. Next base: position 15,408 of record CAXARO010000820.1, read on the forward strand.
GATTTCCATGCACACCTTTTCATTTTTTTTTTCAGAGATATTCGCGGGTACTTATTTTCGCGGTATTTAGGCAACCACGAAAATAGCGAAAATTAGTACACCGCGAAAATTACTACGTTTACAGTATCTTACATGCCAGGGTTGTCAGTAAAAGAATTGAAAACCTGACTGCAAACCATTAAGGGAAAAATGCAACAGTCGTCGCACGTTAAAGAACACTATTGCAGGTATAGGTAAAAATAAAAATAGTACTATCCCCAGCAGTATGCTAATTTGCCCAAGCTTACCTACTCCTCTTTTTACTGTGGCTCTTGTAACTCGTTACTCGACTGGCGTTTTGTCCTTATACCCTTATATTCTTATTTCAACCTTTTAATGTTCATTTCCCTCACTGACTAATTCGCGTTGCTTGTTGCTTGGACGTTAAGCGAAAACGGAAAACCTGACCCCGCGCAAACTAGTGATGTGCCACGTTTTAAAAGTTCAGAGTTTCTCGTATGTTTAATAACACACACTGTTGCCGATTTCGATATGAGTACGACCATCGGATCCTCTGCAAAAGTCTTATTTGGCCAGATAACTATTTTTGAATGCGTTCTAAACTCGTCTTACCCCATTAGTCTTGTGCCACCCCGGGGTGCCACCACCCCTGTTGTTGCTTCATCACCGTATCATAATCATTTATCAGCCATTTCAAGTTAATCTTCCCGATGTACATGTAGCCGAGTTTGTGCTGATTTGAAGCATTTAATATAATATCTCACGACAACGAAAGTCATGTTTTCTATAACTAACCTACTACAAGATTGTCATTGAAAAGAAGGCATAAAATTTAGTTCATCTTACCATTTTTGTTGAGAATGTCTGAAATGTAGGTACGATAGGGAAATAGGTGGCGTGCATACGTAATTATACCCGGTAGTTTGTTTTGTCTGATTTTCATTGAAATTGTTCATCCTTGCTCGGTATATTCGTTGTGTTCTTTATTACCACATATATTGGCTTAACAAATAAGGTTATTATGAGAATGTAATTAAAAATCGAATAAATTTGTTAAGGACAATTCAAGGGAATTATGAAATTTGTGTCCATAAACTTATAGAGTGCGTTTGTAGGAAGCCCGGGAATATTGCAATGGATATCCATTCGATGCTAGTCAGTCCGACTGTAGCGAAACAGCAACACTCAATGCACGCACCTTCTTTCAGACGTCTGGTCCTACTTTTTTACTTGGGAGACAGAACATTCTGTCTATTCAAACTTAAAGGGCTTGCATAATTTTTAGTCCCCTACCGGCAAAAGCCGAAGGGGACTATAGGTTTGCGCCCTGTCCGTCCGCACGTCCGTCTGTAAAGCTTCAGTTTTCGCTTTTTTTTCTAAACACTTATAGATAATGATATGATTTTTGGTATGTGAGTCTACCGTGATGAGTTACAGATCAAGTTGAAGTTTCGTGCCGGTCTGAATTTTTACGGGAGTTATGGCCCTATGAACTTTGAAAATTCACTGAAATTTCAGTTTTCCGCACTTTTTTTCTAAAGACTTATAAATAATGAACTTATTTTTGGTATGTGAATTACCCTTGGTGAATTACAGATCAAGTTTGAGTTTCATGCCGTTCCGCAATTTCTAACGGGAGCTATGACCCTTTTAACTTCGAAAATTCATTGAAATTTCAGTTTTCCGCTATTTTATAAACGCTTGTAGAAAATGAACTGATTTTTTGTATGAGAGTCTACCATGATGAGTTTCAGATCAAGTTTATGTTTCGTTTCCACCTGCAAATTTTTTCAGGAGTTTTGGCCCTTTGAACTTTGAAAAATCACTGAAATTTCAGTTTTCCGCATTTTTTTCTAAAAGCTTATAGATATAATGAATTTTTTTTTGGTATGAAAGTCTACAATGATCAGTTTCAGTTCAAGTTTGAGTTTCATGCCGTTACGAAAATTTTAACGGGAGCTATGGCCCTTTTAACTTTGTAAATTCATTAAAATTTCAGTTTTCCGCCTTTTTAAACCCTTGTAGAAAATGAACTGATTTTTAGTACGTGAGTCTACCATGATGAGCTTCAGATCAAGTTTATGTTGCAAATTTTATCACGAGTTATGGCCTTTTGAACTTTGAAAATTCACTGATTTTTTTTTCTCTTTACTTTTTTATTATTGTTCTGTATATAATGAATTATGGAAGCCCTGACGTGCTACCAACAAAAATATATTTTTAAACTAGAGCACACGAGATAAAAAAATAACTCGTGCGCACTTGTAAGTTTGAAATTCGTGTTTTTTTGTTCGTGGCACGTCATGCATGTCATGGTATGAATTGAATAAGTTTAGGGTTTTTTTTACAAGTTACTGAAATATGATGCCGGTAGGGGACTATCTAAGAATGCTTGTTATAGTTACTGTTAGTAAAATTGAATCGCCGCCAAAATATGTTTATAACTATATACCATGTTTATCAACCATAACAAATGGTTGTCATAGGTAGGTAGACTCTCTCTTTAAAGTTCCAAATATAGGTAAGGGTTTCCCCTATTTTTTCCACGTACATGTACTAGATAAATTTTACGCCGCATAAAAAGGTAAGTTTTCTGTTTTTATTTCTTTTGTTTAATGATTTGAAGCACATAAAATGCATCATTTTGAAAAAAAAACTTATCTTAACACAAAATTGGAATAAATCGCGAATAAATTAGTTTATTGGAACATGTGATTAGAATTTGTTATTTAATATGATAATAATAAAAAAAAAATATGCATAATTTTGCACACGAATTTAAACGTCATCGTTAGTTGATATTTACCTCGAAGTTCATACATACAGTATACATGACTTTTAAATCATTAAAAATATTTAATAAAATCAGCATGTGACATCTTCGCTGCGGTTCGTAGCTCTATTTGTTACACGTAATTATTCTGTAATGTTTCAGTTTGTCATATGTAATTTTATATGTTATGCCCCTGATGGGCCCTTTAATTTGGTAATAAAAATACTCTATTCTATTCTATTCTATTCTATTCGATCCTTATTTGATCTACCGCAGCTATAGTGATCGACATACATGACATATACATGTAAGGGCATTATCTGGAACACATCAAACTTTGTACAAAAATAATTAAAAGAACAAAAGTTGCTTATTTAATGGCACATTAGACATGTTTGGATTTGCCACCAATAGTAACAGCAACATTAATGCATGATTTGGTGAAATGGGTGGTTTCATGTACTTGTAGCCCTACAAAATCCAGGTTAAGATAAAAAAAAAAAAAAAGAATAAAAATTCCCTCTTCTATTTATAGATAACATCTGAAACGAGGCGTTGATTATGGATGGCGGGAAATTCGTTACAAGGATTCTTTGCGTTTCAATAATGTTAATAATATGGGAAACAAGCGAAGCTGGAAAGTTAAAATGCGATCCTCTACATCATGTTCGATACCATAAAGACCTTCAAGATTGTGTATCCTGTGATACCTGTCCGAAAGGTTTTGGCAAGATACCACTTGAAGTGAGATATACTTTGTTGTATACACAATAGTTTTATAACCCTTTTAATGAAAAAAAGATAAATATTTCAGAAAAAAAAAATAAAGTTACAATTTTTTTACACTTAAAGAAAAAATGGGATAACGAGAAATATCTCTCAAGTTCCCCGGAAGGTGACCCACCGCACCCACCCCATTTTATTTTAAGCGTAATGGTATCAAAACCGGTTGTTGGTTTAAATGATTGTGTTCAGAAGAAAATCTGATTGGCCATGCAAACTCACAGGCACTTGTTTCTAGAAGAAAACTTATATACTAACCATGCATGGTATTTTTTTCTATAAACAAGTGCCTGTGTGCGAATTCAATGACTCACTCATCTGGAAATATCTTTTTAACTCAACTTGCCAAAGGCCATATGTGAGCTTCTGCCATCACTATGCCTCTGTCGTCGTCCGTAAAAATTCTTTTTCTTAGAAACTATAAAAATGTGCAAAATTGAAGGATCTTAGACGCTTTAGAATGAAAAGCTCTACACAAGTCTGTATTGGGTCAAAGTTGTCAGGTGACCTCTGATAGATGTTGCTACCCTCTAAAAAAATAGAGGTTTTTTTTCCTATGGAAAGAAAACTTTTACAGAAAGAGAAAAGCTGTTGCCTGCTAAAACCTTCACCTCATTAAGGTTTCTAAAAGTCTCCATTGGGTCAAACTTAACAGATGACAAATGAACCGTTACAGACCAGGTGAGCGAATCAGGCTCATGGGAGCCTTCTCTTTCCTTTTCTTTTTTGCTCTTTAAGAAATATTTGGCTTCTATAATTGTTCAGATATTTTTATATCCCACGCAACGAAGTTTCGGAAGGTAAAATATTTTTGACTGGTCCGTCAGTCCATCCGTCAGTCCGTTCGTCCGTCTGAGATCTAAGTTTGTTAACGCAACCCTTCTTAAACTACAGAACAGAATTTAATGAAACTTGGTATATATGCAAGAAGTACACCATATGTTGGTATGCATATTACTAGCAAAGGAGTAGGGACAATATGGCAACCTTTAGCCTAAACATATGAAGGTTATGCAAAAGTCTACATACCTGACTACAATAAAGTATTAACTCTGCCCAAATTGGCCAAAAGGAAAACAGGTAAAAAATATTTTGGAATTTTTTATATTGAAGCGTCATAATGACGTCATAATCCTAGTAATTTTAGCAAAAATGACAAAAAAGGAGAAATGTTGGTTGTTTTAAAGATATGTTTTAGATCAGAAAACATCGTCCAAACACGGGAAACAAATTAATATTTTTAGAGAAGGTTTAGATGAGCTATATTAACAATCTGTAAAAAAATATTTACATGTAGTTGTTTCTTATGTGCGGAGATACTTAGTCCATTATGAACCTTAAAATGGCGAATATTGCTGAAAATTGGTAAATTTCTGAATAAAGGTCAGTTTCATTATATATTTTTTAACAAAACAATCTTTTCGAAGTTAAAAGATATGATTGGCTTTTTATCTTTGGATACTAAATAAATATTTTATGAGCATTTGACAACAATACTCAAAGGTTGAGACCTGGATTAAAATTAAGGCTAAAAACAGGACTTATCGCCCCTACTCCTTTTTGTGAGAGTTATGGCCTTTTGGACTTAGAAAATTTGCAGAAAATCGTGATTACAGATTGTGAACGCAACTCCTCTTAAACTACTAAACAGTATTTAACGAAACTTGGTATGCAAGAAGTATAATGTATAACATATTATGTAACTGCCTATAGCAAGCAGGAACTGCTTACTCTTCTGGAGCACCTGAGTTCACTCTCGTTTCGACTTGAGTTCGCGTTGCTGAATGCGGTTTTGTTGTTATGTGTGTGTGTTTTGTGTTGTTGTGTGGTTTGTTTTGTTGTGATAATTTTTTGTCTGCCGGTTTTGTCTTTGTCTTCACAGTTTTATGATACTGATTACCCCTTTGGTACACCTTTGCTTCTTGCCTATTTTATCGCAAATTTTTAATTTGCAAAAGTTAACGAGTCAAAGTGTATTTGTATAGTCAAATAGCAGAACCTTGGGGTATGTTAGCGTGCTCACTAAGGTTCATTCATTCTTTAAATATTTGTTTTATGGTTAATAGGAATCTAAGATAGACATTGACCCCGTCTATGGATCAACAAGTTGCATCGAGTGTCGGCGGTGTAAGAAAGGATTTTTTAGCACCAAACATGCTTATGTATGTCAGATGTGTACAAACTGCACTCTTAATGGCAACGTCGTCTTAGAGCCTTGTACAGTTTACAAGGATGCTGTTTGTAGCAATAGGTAATGTACGAGTTTTTATACTTAAATAGAGGACTTCACGTTAATAAATCTCTCTTCTCTGTAGTTTACATTTGTTTAAAACATGGTCTGGTACAGGTGTTAGATTGGCTCAAATTCATGGTCGTAGTACAAATGATATAAACGCATACAAAAATCAAAGCGCTAAAGCGTTATGAGGCAGAGCTAATTTTAAGTTCTGAAAACAAAGAAGGGGTCAAAGAATAAACAGTTTTTTACAAACTGGAAAAAATAACACTATAAAATGATCGTATTAACTTTGTGCGTTGTAAGGAATACATCTAAAGAAATAATAATAATAAAAAAAGAATTGTATAACTTTTCGCGTTTTTATATACCCGGGTAGTCTAGACCGAAAATCGATCAGGCAGAATTCCTACTAAAGGGTCTAAATTGGAACATTGATCTTGTTTATTTATATATTTTCAATGTATTAAACGTTATACAGATTGTCTAAACTTATAGGAATATCTTTTACCCCATATAAATGGCATATAAATGTGCACTACATTTCATGTATCAATACACCAGTTGGTGTATAATTGAACATCCTAGACCTTTCACCTTCTATGCAGCCAATACACATTATACACTTTTCTCAACAAATATTCAAGTGGGCGGAGCCATATTACAGCTTTAAACAATTAAATGTTTAAGTGGGAGGATCCATATTACAACTTTATAAACAACTGTTTAAGTGGGCGGAGTCAAATTACTGGAACTGCTTTCTTAATGTGATATTTTTAAGTGTTATTTTTCAGTTTGTAAAAAAAAAAAAAAAAAAAAAAAAAAAAAAAAAAAAAAAAAAAAAAACAAACCCAGATCGTTCTTTTCTTTAATTCAATTTTTATCTTGATTCTAATTTTATGATATAGCATATGTTCTGGTCAGAATTTTACCGTAATTTTAAGCATTTTAAGCATCAGTCACGCAACGATGAAAACGTGAAATTGACGATTCTGAATATTTCGTAATCTGTTAATGTGTGTAATGATTGAGAAGACTGTCAACTTATCTTAAAATCGTTTTTCTGAAAAAAAGGTAATGAGAATTGAAATTTTAATGAATTCTTATTGATTTGAATAACACTTCCGGAACGTTGCCAGTATAACCGGTAGTATACCTGGAAACACTTTCGTATCCGATAAAAACTTTTGCACTGAATCTGCTCAAGACTCAGGGCAATAAGAATAGAATAAATATTTGTGATCAAAATAATTACTTCGAATTAGATTTGATATTCACACTCCCCGCCTGACCATATTAACTTTCTGAAAACCGTTTTAGACATAGGATGTTTTAAATTTTGTGTTTCCTACCAATTGAATACACAAAGAGACACTTGATGTGTTTTATCGGGCAAAGAGATTAAATCTATTGACTTTTGTAAAAATCAAAATGGCGGCATGTTTTTTTCATTATCCAAAAAAACCCAAATACATGTCAAACCTCAGTGAGGATGAGCTTTATGAGAATAAAACAACTAAATTACCAAAATCTATTTTATATCTGGTTGGCATAAATCTTCGATGTGTAACGTTGAGTATATAACTGAGTTTATAATCATGAAAGCTAGTTCTTGTTTCTGATGATATACTTTCTTTATTTTTAGTACCTTTAGTTAGCTCTGCCTTTTTCAATGTTTTAGCGCTTTGATTTGAATTTGTTTGCAGTCCTTTACAGGTTTGAGTATTTGATTTACCAGGTAAAAATGTTGGTTTCAGTAATCATAAATAGACGCTGTGTAAATAAATAACCAATCGCAAAGCTAAACTTTACGGAATATATTCCAAGTATCTAATATATACATGTACATTCTTTAATGATGTATTCTGAAAAAAAAAAAAAACAAACTTTTTGGTATAAAACAATAACACGCACAACTGAACTATTGCCAGTATTAGAGGCGCAGAGAATAAACATTGATACGACAACAAAAGGGTTCATTTAAATCTTAATTTCTTCTGGTTTTGTGTTTCTCTCGAATAACAATTACAACCAAGTTCCAGACAAAAGCTTCTGTATTTTTTCATGATAATTTTCATATCCTACATGTCCTATTTTGTTCGACTTATAAAACCTAATTCCAAGAAAATTCTACAGTGTGGCACTATTTTATGTAACTATGTATATTATGTACTTGAAGATCGCAATGGAAAAGGAGGTTTGGCGCCATAAAACCTGGTTTAACCCACCATTTCGTTTGAAATGCCTGTACCAAGTCAGGACCATTGCGATCCACCAATTCTCCGGTATGACTGATTCGTTTTTGTCATTTTCTCTGGACTATGAGATTGATCATTCAAGTTCGGTAGTTTTGTTATTACCTTTATTAAGTGAATTTTCCTGTGGTTTTTGTTGTGGGCTTGCTTTATGGACATCAAAAATTCTTTTCAGATCGGAACCCAAACCTGGTAAAAGTAGAGAAAACTGTAAGTAACTTGTTGTAAAATTTGTTTAAAGATGTCATGCAGGCAAAAAACTTAATCGCGAAAAAGCCAAGGCTAGAACCATCAATTATTATAATTATACTATAAGCACAAGAAAGAACTTCTGTGACACCGGAGGTCAAATAACATTATTAATTTAATTTTATTTTATTATTTATAGATAAAACTATAACTTTCTTTTCATTAATGCTCGTGAATGTTCAAAAAGTTAAAAAATTAATAAATTAAACCTGATGACTTCAACTTTCCAATTGTCAACTTTCTCTTCTTGTGTAGCAACATTCTGCCCGCTCCAGCTTATGGAGTTTACGTATCTCAATTGATTCGTTACTCCAGACCGTGCGGGACTTACATCGATTTCCTTAGCAGAGCTTTTTCCGCTCGAGGAATCAGGTCAAAATCCGAGGCGCTTGCGCTTTCCGACTTTTTACATTCGGATACCCCATTGGTACCTCTGCTTCTACCATTACACAACTATTATCTTTACTACTGCATTGCCCTCATAAATAATGCATGTAAAATGTACTTGTAGTTTTCATATGTTTTTATCTGATTTCAGCTCTAATGGAAATACCAAGACCAGAAACAGGTAAAATTAAGCCTACAACAATTTCGTATGGTGATTAATAACTTTAAGGGAAAAACAATCACCCTATAATATATGTTAAACATGTATAATGGGCTACCCACATCTCCCCTTTTCCAATGGTCTTTAGAATTTTCTGTTTCTTGGTTTCCCATCCTAACCAATGCATATTTTTCATCGTCATTTCATGTTCATTTTATCATCCACTTCATGTCCATCGCACTTATACATGAATTATCTATACAGTGTTGCAAGGGCGTAAAAAACCAACTCACTGACTCGCTATAATGAGTCACAGACACCTGTTTTATCAATAATTGGGGTCGAATATTATATATAAAATAAAGAGGCACTTGTTTCCAGGGGCGGATTCAGCCTCAAATGAAAGGGGGGGTCCAGAATTTTCATGGTGGCCGAAGGCCACCATGCCGACCTCGCAGAGGTCGTATTACGGCAGGGGGCCTGGGGGCCGCTTAAGGCCCCCAGAAGCTCTGACAGAAATGGTGTAAAATCCTGCATTCTGACGATTTCCTGACACCTAAAATATATTATTCTGTGAAATAGTGATCGGATACCTTCATTAACAGGGGGATACACAGAAAATATTGGCATATCTATAACGTTTACAAGTGCCAGAAAATGAATCATAGATGACCAACGATGGTTCTCGCATGTTAATTCTGCTTCAAATTTTACTGCAGTATGCTTACATCGTAATCTTTCAAATTTGTCACAAGATCTATCGGTAAGTATTAAAGAAAATATGGTATCCATATGATCTGTAAAAATGCTGTTGTTAGTTCGTGCTTCATTAAGAACAGGGTGATTTGTGTATTGTTCTGCATTTATGAAAAGTTCTGCTGCAACCAGGTACCGTAATAAAGTAGAATGTCTGTTGTCACCTGCAAGCATAAAATTAAGGAGTTTGCTTTTTGATTTTGGTATCAGTGAGTCAAACACTCCACAGACAGCAAACTTGTCATTTTGTCGATTTCTGATTTTTGACAGAAGTACCCCAAGTTCAACCCCGAACAGAAAGTCCGACAGGTATAAAGGTAGTTATAGCTTAGGGCGTTTTATAATGTGTCATACTGAACTATCCTGCTAAGTTTAAAATCATTCTGATGAACGTTTTCGAGAAAACGTCCGGACGTACAGACGGACGGACACAAGTAAAACCTAATGCCTCCTCCCCGACATGTTGCCGCAGGGACATATCTTGTTTTTCCTGTTCGTTACCTAACTGTTCATGCTTATTTGAACATTTTCATTGCCATCTTTGCTCTTATATTCCACTCTCGATTTACTTACGTAAGGTATAAAATACATGAAATATGTAAAATTAAAAGCTTCACTGAGCACAACGTGATACGACCACATGTCGAACCCTATACGCTTTTAAGCCCTGTCCAATATTGATAATCAATTGCTCTACACACATGCAGCCCATGGTGGACTGAAAAAGATTTTCATACATGCATTCTTTGATGGACTTCCCACCTATTTTTACAAGGAACTCGTCTCCATAGGTTTGTTGACTGTTTTCTAAAACGGTAGGGACTATGAACTCCTGACCAGATTAGAAGATTTCTTAAGCAGCAAGAAACATTAAATTAAAATTTCATAACAATTTAAAACAAGGAACTTTCAAAAAAATAGTAAATAGAATTAACTATTTGCACAGTTATAATTGACGTTTTTGATCCATTTGAGACAATGAAGACAACAACGACAAAGACTTGGAGTGGACTGGTGAGGCCTTGGAAACTTGTTGGTAAATTATTTTTTTAATTTTAAACGAAATTGAAGCATTTTTTTAATCCAGGTGTTGTTGAAAATAAGGTACTTAGTATCATATGTACATATTCGGCTTCGTCCATGGATCCGCGTCCTTTTGTGGGCACAATTTCTCTGAAACCTTTAACGCATTTTGATGAAATTTTATAAGCTTCTATGACCCATCTTTATGACATCTTTGCTGATTTGACACCCATGCCTATGTAAGATATTTTCAGACAATGAGTGGATACCAAATATATGCCGTACGAAAAAAATGGACCCATAAAATGTATGCACACACAATAGTTCGGTACAAAAAATGCATATATGATTGACACCTCCCCCAACCCAGGCTTATAAACTAACCCAAAGACAATAATTAACGTGTTTATATGAGGGGGCGGACAGGGGGCGGGATAGGAGGTTGAGGGGGCGGGAAGCGGGGGTAGAGGGAGCGGGGTGGAAGGGGCGGGTAGCGGGGGTAGAGGGACGGACAGGAGGGACGGGGGTACGGGGGTTGAGGTGGCGGGGAGCGAGGGTGGAAGGGACGGGGAGCGGAGGTGGATGGGGCGGGGAGCGAAGGTGGAGGGGGCGGGGAGCGGGGGTGGATGGGGCATTGAGCGGGGGAAAGGGACCCCCTGTCCACCCACCACCCCTTATATGCTCTGTTAATGTTATTTATTTTTTTATTTTTTTGATGATTTTTTCCCCGTTTTCATTTTGTCTTTTTTTTTTCCTTTGGAATAGTGATTTTGGAATACTATAAATATGATAGAAAATATTTGACCCACCTGCTATATAGAGAGAAACACTGTTATATAAGCAGTTTCCATCTCCCAATGTTTTGATGGCAAGCAGGTCACAATTGGCTGGCAAGTCTGGCTTCAGGTTATTTGATAGAGTGTCATAACGATACGGGGCGTCTAAATGTGGTAGCTGTCTATCTTTTCTAAGAACATTTTGGAGATGTGTTTGATGGGAATCGAAATTGTGCTGTATGAGTTCTTCGTTATTGTTTGATATAGAAAGTTTTAAGTTTTTTAAATCGTCAATGTCAATAATATGATCAGCATCCATGGCGTCGGATGTGAAACTTTATAAATATATCCGTTAACGGTAAAGCCACGAAAACAAAAACGGATTCCGTACACCATGGTGATCTACTTAGACTAGTAAGAAATGCAAGTTCACATGATCTACGATTAGTTATAACTTTTAAGCCGTCGAAAAATATACATTTATAAAATTGCCAAAACAAAAGTAGGGGTCCAGACCCCATGCTTGTCAAAACGAAAGGGGGGTCCGGACCCCCTGGACCCCCCCTCTGGATCCGCCACTGGTTTCTATCAATAATGGGGGTCGAGTATATAATATAAAGAGACACTTGTTTCTATCAATACATGCAATAGTCGGGGTCGAGTATATATTAAGGTGGAGAAGGACAGTGGTCATGTGACTTGCCCAAAATAAAATGAAATTTGAAAAATATTTTGAGATTTTTGTGTTTTTATAATCTTTATACCTAGTTTAGGCACATTTAAAATTTGTATTCTAAAAGTAGTATAAATTCTTAGCAAAAGTATGGTCAAGGGAGGTCAAGGGAGGTAATTTGGCAAAAATCATGAAAAATCATCGATTTTGGCTCCTATCTTTGCTTGTACATAAAAATCAAGGGAAGAAACCCCACTTTAAATTGATTTTAGATGATAAATTGTTGCAAGATCTATAAAATGTCAAAAAATGAGGGAAATCTATTGACAGGAAAAAAAGTAATTGAACATTTTTGTGTGTTTTTATGGCTTTTCCTATATAATTTATAGTAAAATATTGATACATTAACTTGATATAACTCGAAAAGTAGGGAAGAAACCCATGAATTTTGAATCGAATTATGAAAGAGTACATCATTTTGGACATTTATGCCAATTTTGAAGAAAATCTATTGACAAATTCATTTTGGACACAAGTGCCACGCTCTACCTTAAGTAAAGGGAAGGTGTCTGACCGATGAAATACCTTTGTTCAGAAAAATGTTCATTTAATCTTGTTTCCTCAGTCATGCAATTACTAACAGCACATCAACTTGCTTGAAAATGATTTTTTCAACATCCTAAACGTGCCTCCCGAGAGAAATCTTGACTCTTTGGAGAAAATTTCAGGTTATTTCAAACTGGACTCAACTTCCGGTTTTTCCGATTTCTTGTTGTTATATGTGCTTCTGATTGTTTCTTAAAATATAGAAGTGGAAGTATTTCCCTAACCAACTCCCTTAAGCAACTTTTAATTCATATTTTATAAAAATATTTAAATCAAAACATTGTTTAAAATACTGCCTATTTACAATTTGGCAATACTAGTAGTGGATGATTATGAACTCAACCGTGTCTGTGCTATTTACCCTTTTTAATCTGGTTTATCTGAAAAATATAACTAATTACAACAAAGACGATTCAAATATTTGCCTAGAGATCGATTCAAATATGTGCCTAGTGCCTAGAGATCGATTCAAATATGTGCCTAGAGATCGATTCAAATATGTGCCCAGAGATCGATTCAAACATGTGCCTAGAGATCGATCAGCGTCATACTAACATTTTTTTCTGGTTGATATCATTATTATACCGTTCGGTACCATTATGCTCGAAGTGGTCGTTTCCAATTAAGGCTTTACACTGGAATGGTACTTGCATAGGCTTTAATTATAGCTTGGTTCCCAGTCCTGAGTCCTGTATAAATAAATATTAATAACTAAACATATTTCTATTTTATTTTCAGATCACAAATTGTGGGCCATTGTAGCTGTTTTTGTAGCTGTTATCGTCATTCTAGTATTAATCATCACTCTATGTTTTAGGAGAAGACTAAGTAAGTTAATATAATTATATTGGCATGGCCTTGTTCTACATCCGGGTAATACCATTCTATTCTGGAGGTAATTATACTATTTCATATAATTATGATGTTTTCGAATCGCTTGTAGTGGAGAAAAGTCTGACATTATAAGCTTGAAAAGCTAAGTAACCATCGTGCACCCAGGGACTGCTATTACCACAGATCACCAGCACCCTGTCAATGATTGTAACCTCAATACCGGAAATGTCATATACTGTGAAATGGTATCTATTGTTACTTACTGCATTTCTAGAACGCGTTATACAAGTACGATGTATCTTTACAAAACATACACTAAGGGCTTTTCCTTAAAGTACATGTATATACATGTACAAATCATTTATATTAACATATAAAATACTATAACATTTAAAACATAAACATTGTAAACATGTAAATCTTTTATTTGATCTAGACAAGGTCTGTCATATCTGTAAATCTGCTGAGGAAGGCTCAACCACCGGCAAAGTCTACTATGACAGTGTTCCAGTTGAGGAGCAGCCTGACGTTAGTTCTAATGGGAGTTTTGATAATGAATGCTACAATGTCGCTGAAGAAACCGACAGTTGTGAAGAAATGGACGAAGCAACACCATTACAGCCACCACGTTCAAAATTTGGTCTACTTAAAAGACACTTGTCAGATCCGGGGCATTCTGCATATTCACCACACACAACTGGTGTAGAGGAAGATGGCTTAAAAACTGGCAGAAGAAAGTCCTTGCCTAATTTGAACAAGATACACCCTCTAGACCCAGTTCCAAGAAGTTTTAACAGTCAGCCTTATATGACACAAATGATTAACAGCTTACCAACAAAATACACTGAAACAGATGGTATGTTCGTAAAGAAAATAAGAACAAAGCTACATTTCTAACAGAAATGTTTAAGTGCCTTGCTTCTGGAATAGAAATAATTGATCTAACGAGAAAAAAAAAAACACCAAAAGAAAGCAGGGAAAAAAGCCTATGAATAAAAAACCACGAAAACATTTGTCCTGGAGTTTTGTGTTTTTTTTTAAATTTGTTTCTGTCGTATAATCAATTTAAGTGGGATATTTAAGTTAAATATTTGCCAAAACATGTAAAAAATTCGTGTCTTTTTCAGATGAACTTACACCTGGCACATTGATGAAAGTGGCAAGATACCTTGCAAATCATTATAAATATAAAATATTTGCCAGATGTACTGGAATGTCCGAGACGGACCTCATAAATATTCAACAGAACCACAGGGATGACACCACTGAACAAGCCTACCAAGTTCTTAGAAAAATCGTCCACAAAAATATAATTGTAAAGCTATCAGACTTACTGATCTTACTTAGTCGAGCAGGTTTACTTGACATAATTGAAAAATTGAAGCAAAACAAAGCATTGGATTAGGGAACGTAAATAAAGACGGCCTTATTTGGGTTTTGATTATAGACTACTTTATACATTGTAAAAACAAGTTTCATAATCTTTAAGTATAATGGCAAAATGTGTTGATTTTCATCACAATGTATTATGTTCATTAATGACTAATGATGAATAATTATTTTTTTCAGAGATAAGTAACATCTTGAAGTTTGCTGTACTTCATTGCATATCACATGTATCAGATTGTTGTCCTTTGCAGCTATTTCAATAAAGTTTTTTTTAACTCCAATAGTATGTTCAAGCCAAGCTGACTTCATTTTTGTGGATATAGGGATGCATCCATGGGGTGCTTTATAAGTATATTTTTTTGATAAAAACAAACAAGTTTTAAACTCAAACCTGCTTTGCTATAGCAACAGATGTTTTCATAATCGGAAGATACACTGCTGTGTTTGATCATTAAACATATTGGACTTATGGGCCGGATTAATGAAGGTATCTATGGAATAACTAAAAGACATTTCCTTGTCCATTTAAACTGTATGGACGTCCTATCTTATGGCACTTTTTAAAACTAAAATGAGGATAGAAATTAGTGTTTCCTTATCAAAACGTTGAACAGAAAACAAGATCACCGAATATGACGTAAGAAACGCGAGAAATTGACAATAAACTGACTATTCGAAGCTCGGGGTTTATAACAAATTAGTATGAATCAAAGTGCTAAAGCGTGAAAAGGCAGAGCTGAGTATAAGTAATTCATAGAAGAAAATAAGTGTACGCAACACAACCTACAATATAAACGTAAATCTAAAACATCCACAATTGAAAACAGCCAGCAGTCTTCAATGTGACCAGCGGTCGCTGCTCGCTGTTTTTCAATTGGCCACTGGATTGAAAATAAACTACATATGATTCAAGCACAACCATAAAGTGCAATGAAAGACCCTCTTCATAAGAACATAAGCTTTGATAAAGATTCCTGGCTTAGGACAGGCACATTAAAATGTGGCGGAGTTCAACTAGTTTTTTTGGAGCCAACCTTGCCCCTATTGATAATCAATAACAAAGCACAAACTAACACACAGTAAAAATCAAATCGATAGAAGTTCAATTCAACAAGAGAGTATCTGAGACAAAAGGACAACAAGTAATTAACGGGACTTAGAGATACTCTCTTATGAACACTCGAAGTTACTGATAGCAAGCTAAGAAGCGTAAAAAATCAAGTATGTCGATTTAAAATCCGACCCAACACGTCAAACAATTCATGATTTGATGATGCATCATCACACAAAACCGACACACTTGACCACTGTAATGCTTAAAAAAATGACATAAGTATAAACAAGTATAAAAAGGCAATTAAGATTTTAAAGTAAGTATCAAATTATCAATATTTTTACCAAAAGAAGACTAAATTCAAAAATTTTACTAAAATTTCCATTCCATAAATTTATTCAATAAAGTTTTAAGCCAATTTTCATTCCCAAAGGATTGTTTTTGAATTTATTTGCTTTACTAACAACACTACCGTAGAAATCGGAATGGGATATTCCTTTCGCAATCAAAATTCGACGTACAGTTAATTTGCCAATAAGGTATAGATATTTATGATAAAAATTAGTTAACGACTTACATGACTTAGTAAGTAAGTAAGTAAATTATTTATTATAGTGACATGTGTGTAAATACATATAAGTTTATACAAACACAAAAAATAATCAAATTCAACACACCCGGCCCATTAATTGGACCTATAAGTCACTTCAAATATAAAATTTCAAATAACGTTAATGACAAGAGAAGTAAGCATGATAAATAGAAAACAAATTAAATTACTTTGAATAAATAAACTGTCTTCGTTTAAGATATGCTTTCGAAATATATTTGGCAGCTTGTCTTGGAAAATATTTTAACAACTGAATTAATTGTTCACATTTAGGTAAGGTAATAAAAACAATTTGAGTAAAGATCGATTCTGAGTTCATTGTAAAAGGTACATTCTGTTCTAACAGTGGGTCTCAGATTCAATAGTGCCAGAGTCACACAAGCAACAGAGTCTAAGACTCTTTCTTCAATAGGCTCACCAATATAGCGACCAGTCTCTATGCGTAAAGGGAAAATACCACATCTAAATTGTACCGTTGTTGAACGTTCTGATTTTTTGTAAATTCATCTGGACATATTGTTCTGTTTGAAAAATCGATTTAAACGTTGCAAAAGTGCTCAGTTTGGGAGAGTTTTCAACTTGGTGTAACCATTTATTTGAAAAGTTATTATTCAGGTTTGCATTGCCGGTTGTGAGTTCACATTTAGTTCAAGGAGACCAACGTCATTCAGCACCGATTTAATCTCAGATGACCAGTTATCCACACATCGATTAAAATCCCAAAGAAACACTTGTTTACAAAGTCTAGCATCACTCATATCAATAAGTCTGTTCCAGTATCTTATCATAATTATAATGTCGTCACTGATGTGACGGTAACCAACCAATGTCCCCAACTTTTGCAATTTTCGGAGCGAACTTGTGAACACCTAAAAAGTATCTGGTAGCTTTGTTCTGAACGTTTGCAATGCTTGCAAAGTCTTTATATCCCCATACTGAGGAATTATAGTCAAGTATTGGTACAATGCACGATGTGAAAATTTTCTAGAATGTCTTAATGCCACATTCTCTCATGTTGTTAACTTTGGAAATTAAAGCACCAAGGGCACGTCCCGCACCTTTTGACAGAATATCAGCATTTAAGTCAAATTTCTTTTTGTCGTGGAAAATGATACCAAAATATTTATATTCGTCCGTAAAGTTCAGTTACTGTCACCGATTTTGAACTGATGAAAAGACGTCCTCTCTCCGACCAGATCGAAAGTACACCACTTTAGATTTCTGCGTGTTGATTAACACTCTCCATCTTTTACACCATTCATGAAGCTTGTCTAACATTTTCTGCATGTCCTTATCAAGTTTTGCTAACATCACAATATCATCCGCATACAGCAATGATAATTTTCTCGGACCAATATCAAATCATAGATTTAAACTATTCACCTCCTACACTAGAGCGTTTATAAAATTCGAAAATAATGTCGGTGATAGATTGTCACCCTGCTTTACACCAGAATTGCAAGTAAACCACTCTGTCATTGTCTGGTTAATACGAACGCTAGTGGTAGTATACGAGTATATACTTTTTATGGAGTTGTATATTTTCCCATCAATATTGTTGAGTAGCAACTTGTACAAAAGCATATCACGATCCACAAAGTCAAATGTTTTTTTTTCAGGTGCACGAATGTTGCTATCACGTTATCGTTATTTCGTATGATACTGTTCAACGTAAAAACGTGGTCTTCACACGATCGATTCGGCCTAAAACCGTTTTGTTCGTCAGCCAGGGAATCACTTTCTTCTAAGTACGATGTTAAGCGATTATTCATAAAAAGCGCTAAACAGTTTAGAAATGCAAGACTGCACGGTAGTTGATTGGAACGTTTATCGGACCTTTGGTCCTTAAGTATCGGGCACAACATCGCCATTCTCCATATTGAAGGAATAATACCAGTGTCAAATATTAGTTGAAAAAGATTTTGCAGCACAACAATAACCTCATGAGTTTTTGAAACATCGTACGGCATCTTATCTATTCTAGCGGATTTTTCTGTTTTTGAAGCATTTCACACAGTATTTGGTTATCATTTCATTCAGAATACTTTCGCACAAATCGGTATAAATGTTATCAATATCGCCTTGCGTTTCTCTAGTTCGTTCGATTCGAACTATCAAATTCTGTAAAGCATCTCATCATATCTGATGCGAAAAAGTCATTTGGAATTTCCTTCAACTTAAAGCGTTTATCCGGCTATATCCGGTTATATAGGTACTAGAAAGAATTTACCGTGAAAGTGAGTTTGCAAGACTTTTTAGTACTAGTATTCTGTAATGATTATTAATTATGATTTGATCATTTGTAAGTCAAATAATCTTCAAAATTCACCAATAGCTTCACGCACGTAAAAGACCCCTTTTAGGCCGGTGACCAAGACCACATTTCAAAAAGTTTAATCGTCATTTATAACATACAGCTATATCATACCTCTTTCGATTCCTTATTGACTCTTCTTCAAAATCAGATTGGTCGTCAAAGCCAAAATTGGTGCAAATTTTCATAAAAGAAGGTCAAAGGTCTACATGTGCTTTTTGAACTTTTTGCTTAAACACAATTTTCTTACGATTGAAGAGATATTTGAGGTACCAAAACCGACTTAACCAATTAGACTTGATATTTGACTATATTTGTACCGATTTTCATGCCTATTCAGAGTAAAAGATAAACTTTCTTGATTATATATACCTTTGAAAAGGGGGAGGGTTTTTGTGTCATTTTGACACCTAAAAGTTTTTTATCTAGAAAATTTCATGAGCTTTTAAATGTTATTTTTGATACAATGTGCAAGAAGTATCAGATCTCTTTTAATATTTAAAAGGAAATCAGCATAAACTAAACATAAGGTGTAAAATTTGGACAAAATGACATGTACCCCAAACAACTTTGTGAATTACAAAAATATCTGTTTTTACAAAAGTTCAACGCTATTGCAATTTTATTATTATTTTTTTGCATAAACTTAAACTAGAAGTAGGCATTTTTCAAATACATCATTTAACATATATATCGGATTTGTTAATCTCTAACATCCAGGTTTATTTAGAAAAAAGGGGAGGGCCATCATAACTCTATCACGTTTAAATAAGTAAAAAAGAAATACCTTTGTTTAAAATATTATATGGGAAAAATTATTCACATTGATTTTTAACAATTACAGTGTAAAATTTACAATCACTAACGCATTCGTACATGCATTGCAGAGAATACACACATTTGGCTTTTTTGTTTCTGTCGCACAAAAAGCATTTCATTTGTGCCTTTCCTTAGCCACCAATCTTTTTCAAATATTAGTTTTGTTCTTTTTCCATATATGTTTTAGATCCAGAAAGGGGCAATTGTTTAAAAAATTCTGAAGCAGATTTGAAACATATACATAACACATTTCCATAGGCCAATTGGACGACAGTAGACATGTATTAAACATTTCTTGAATTAGCTAGTTTTAATGCGTTTAACAAGTTTTTCTCAGAGTTAACAGAAATGATGGAAAAGCAAGTGTGGTATTATGGAGCAACCATATTATTTTTATCCACAAAAAATTCACATATTCCGAAAATAAAAAGGCGCGTGAAGATGAAGAAAAATCCATGCCCTAAATAAAAATCTAATGGTTGCTCCCTTAGTTTATAGCAGCGTCAGTAAAAATGAAGTACAATGTATCATACAAGTAATATAATGAGACAACAAAGGACAAGGTACACTAAGGCCCATATTTGGCCCCCTATATGATTCAAAATTACAAAGTTGATATGGAAAAGATTTCTTATGCTATTTAGAAGTTCAAGTGAATGAACAAACTTGTTCTAATAATTTTTTAAGCGTAGCATCTGACATTGGTGAAAAATAGGATGTCAAAACAAACCAAATATGTAAGATTCCTGTCAAATTGGCTGAAAATGGACGAATTTTGGGTCATTTTTTCAATTTTTGGGTGCCTCCGCCTTCTTGACCCAGACATTTTGTAAATTAACTTTAAAACTGACTTCAATTAAAGTCTAAATCAGTTAAGAAATCTCTGGGTCACGTAGGCGGAGGCCTTTGAAAATAACAATGTAAGCTCTAAAAATCAGCATTTTTCTCGATTTTGTTGATTTTACTCGGTTTCAAGTCTCTATGAAAGTCTCTATGAAATCGAAAACCGAAAAGATTATTGGAAATTGAAAGCATACTCATAAAATTGACCCATCTTTCTCCATATATAAAGTGCATTTTAATAAATTACGTAAGATTTATTTTTTCATAAAATAGGGGGCCAAATATGGCCGTACCATGTCCTTTACTTATATTTATCATTTTGTGTTGAAAGTGTTTTTAATTATTTGGCTATAGTTGCAGAATTTTACAAAATGAAAATAAACTTTTGAAGGAAAATGGAAACTAATTTTATATGTAAAAAACTCGAGTTCAGTCATAAACAATATACTGCTTTTTGGTGACCTATACAAAGGCCCCCGGAAGAATATGTAGACAATGAAATTATTTGCCTGCTTGTATGTATGTCTTTTTTCTTTGACATTAAGGAATATTAATGCAAATTTCCAAGATTGATTTTAAATTGAATAAGTTTCAAGTACCTTGTACATTTATATTCGACGGCCCAGGAAGACATTACTCCTATGATGATTAATTTGAATCCTGTATTTGCACTGGAACACTCAACTACAAGAAACATTTTTGCCATTAACTTTTCAAACTTGTTTTCTGCGATGACCTGGTTTAACCTACCCACTGCAATACCTGTACCAAGTAAAGACAACTGTGAACTGATAATTTTAGTTAAGATTTATGGCGTTTCAGACTTACTATATTTGCAAATATTAGCTTCAAATTGGAAGAAGCAGAGGTACCAATGGGGCATCCGAATGTCGAAAATCCGAAAGGGCAGAGACAAAACCAGGAAACACCAACAAGAACGGGACAAAAACAGACAACATGTAAAACATGGAAACACAAAATAACTGAATATCAATCAACAACGCGAACCCCAGTCGAAACTCAGGTGCTCCGGAAGAGTAAACAGTTCCTGCTTGCTATAGCACACCCGTCGCGTTGCAAATAGTCCATTCAGTGTGTCAAATCCGGTAAAGGAAGACAAAACAACACCCTATGACAAACCAACATCTGCACTCATCTGAGAGATCGATATCCCATATTTGTCTATAAGTGCATGATGTCTTCCGTAAAATTGAGTGAAGACAACAACCGAGGAGCAACATAACCCTGAAACCACCGACCTTGGGCAGGTAACTGACAAAGCTAATCACATACAGTTAGGGACTAAAGAAAGGAGACGCTTTTACAAACATGCATTGTGACAGTTAATTTGGCTTGCATAATATTTAGGATTGATGCAGACAATTGCAAACACCAAATGTACATTCGACCTGACATTTAAGAAAAAGAAACACTGACAACACGAACAAGATTACATGTATCAGTGGGTAACGACACACTTTTCTAAGACTTAAAATAACGTGAGATAACTTTTATAGGGAAAAGTAATCGGTTTCCTAATTTACAAATACCAAAACGCGGGTCCTGGTTGAGATTTAATGGCTATGTCCATCACACATAGTAATGAAAAAGGATATAAAAATCTTAGGGCAACCAACAAAATCAAGAAGACACACAGTACAATACAGTAGATACGAAAACTTTGTGAATTTCTCAAAAAACGAGAAATACTTAAATTGAACTCTTGCAATCTGATGTATGTATATGCAGTAATAGCTACTTCAGTATACACAAACTGATTACTTTCTGTTTGTGACAGCCTTTAAAGCCTGTAAAAGACCAGTTCGCATAGCTTAGTATTTAAAACAATTGCAGACAAAAACTTATGGTACTGTTCACATTCAAAAGGCGTTATTAAGAACAAGTTCTTGCATAAATCAGAGATATTTCTTTTTCACAAATCAAAATCATAGATTCACCGTTTTTGGTTTTGTTTTTAAAATTATGTGATATCAAAAACTTTTCTTACATACAGTTTTGAAATATTAAATGACAGACCATTTAGAAAAAAATGTATTTAAAAATGTACAATTATTAACCTTATAAAAAGCAGAATTTTCAAATAAATCAACAAAATACATAAGCAAGTAATCGAGTTTTTGGGCGCACTCGATATGTTTTTGTTGTGAAGGTGATTAGTATCTAAAACATATCGGTTTAACGGAAATTTCCGTGAAATAGACATATCTTTTCTATCCATATCATCTTTGAAAATGAATGAATACTTTATGAATACAAGAGAATTTTGAAATTTTACACATTGATTTTAAGGCTCTTGCCTTAAATACTGTTTTCGGCATATATAATTTCAAAAATATCGTAGCATCTTTGATAAATGAAATACGGAAGTAGGTGTTTGCTGATTTTTATGCAGAATTTATGTCTTTTGAATCCAAAATTTCTTTTGTCAGGGAGTTTTTACTCCATAGGTTTATTATTTTATGTAAAAAAATGAAGGTTTTTGTAAAAAATGTTCTAAAAACCGACAATTTTTTACATTTTCAATCGGAAATAGACATTTTTCGAAAGCGACTTCTGTAGATATATCTTTCCTTTTTTTTCTCAAAAAACTTACTTTTGCAAAAAATTGCACCGTACGACTTTTTGACGACCAAGCTAAATTTAAAGAATAATCATTTTTCTACAAATGTGCCGAATTTCAGCTGTATGTTATGAAGTGAAATTAAACTCTCTTAATAATCGACTTTAATAAAGTTGGTCACCGCACTATTTGTGGATCTCCTAATTTTTCTGTCCCTACCAACTCTCCCCTTTTTCTGTGGTTCTTTTTACCGTTCCTTTGTTTCCCCCTATCCCCATATTTCATTTATCATCATCATTTCATGTTCATTTTATTACCCTCTTCATGTTCATCGCCTGTAAAGCGTTGCACAGGTGAAAAACACCAACCCACTCACTCACTAATTGCAAGTTTCAGAATTATATACTCACTCAAAAAAGTAACGCAACAATACAAAATTTCCTTATATATTTTAAATAAACCTACCTAATTTTAAATTTTTATTGCAAAGCCATTTCTCAACCGATTTTAATGAAATAAAAACCAAGAGAACGAGAAAAGATTGAAAATTATTTTTATGATTTTTAAAAAATCGTGACTTCACCGGTTTTTAAAAAATCACAAGTAGAAATCAATTGGTAATTTTATGCGTCAACAACCCGTTTAAATCAACCAACATTTTCCGTGCAAAAACATTGGTTGTGTTCTACTCGTTTTCTATCAAAAACCGTAACAGCTAAGATTTTGCCTAAATCATAAAAAAATAAACTTCATTTGTTTGTCTTTTTCTTGGTTTTTATTTGATAAAAATTGATTGAAAAATGGCTTGGCAATATCAGTTTAAAACATATAGGGAAATTTTCCACTGTTGCGTAACTTTTTTGAGAGAGTATAGCAAAGAAGCTGCAATGGGGCATTCGAATTGCAGGTCTTATAAGGCAAATATTTTTTTTTTAAACCACCTGACCATTCGAACAAACGTATGTGCTTGAAAGGTATTCTTTTAAAACAAAGGGTCTTTTTTGAAAAATGAAAAAAAAAACATTTATTTATTTTGTATAAAGGGGAAGGTCTCAAGTTGTACTTTCAAATTGTCTTTCCATACTCTGCAACCGTTCATACACTTGACTATCATGATTATTGATTGGCATGGTTCATATAGTACCGTATCCCATAATTCAATTAAATCCATTGAGACACTTTTGTGGATATAGGGATGCATCCATTGGGTGCTTTATAAGTTTATTTTTTGATAAAAACAAACAAGTTTTAAACTCAAACCTGCTTTGCTATAGCGACAGATGTTTTCATGATCGGAAGATACACTGCTGTGTTTGATCATTAATATTTTGCCTTGTGTCGTCCCAACATATTGGACTTATGGGCCGGATTAATGAAGGTATCTATGGAATAACTTAAAGACATTTCCTTGTCCATTTAAACTGTATGGACGTCTTATCGTATGGCACTTTTTAAAACTAAAATGAGGATAGAAGCTATTGTTTACTTATCAAACGTTGAACAGAAAACAAGATCACCGAATATGACGTAAGAAACGCACAAAAAATGGCATTAAACTGATTATTCGAAGCTCGGGGTTTATAACAAATTAGTATAAATCAAAGCACTAAAGCGTTAAAAGGAAGAGCTTAATATAGGTACTAGACAGAATTTACCGTAAAAGGGAGTTTTCTTAGTACTAGTATTCAGTATTCAGTAATGCATACACCAAATAATGATTTGATCATAAAATTTGTGAGACAAATAATCTACAAAATTCACCAATAGCTTCATGCACGTAAAAGACACTTTGTGGACCGCCTAGTAGGGCAAAACATAGGCTAAATTTTCCGTCCCTACCCACCTTTCCCCCTTTTCTGTGGTTCTTTTCACCGTTTCTTTGTTTCCCAAACCACCCCCATATTTCATTTATCATCATCATTTCATGTCATTTTATCATCCTTTTCATGTCTATCGCCAGTAAATAACCTATATAGCGTTGCACGGGCGTAAAGCACCAACTCACTCACTCACCAGTTGCCAGTTTTAGAATTATAGCAAAGAGGCTCCAATTGGGCATTCGAATTTCAGGTCTTATAAGGCAAATATTTTTTTAAACCACCTGACCATTCGAACAAAGGTATGTGCTTGAAAGGGAATCTTTTAAAACAAAGTGTCTTTAAATTTGAAAAATGAAAAAAAAACATTATTTTGTATAAAGGGGAAGGTCTCAAGTTGTACTTTCAAATTGTCTTTCCATACTCTGCAACCGTTTATATACTTTACTATCATGATTATTAATTGGCACGGTTCATATAGTACCTTTTCCCATTAAGATATGAATATGCAAAAACGAATTTTTTTTTCTGATTTTGACCTGATTTTGATTTTGAAAGTCCTTCACATATTCCTTGACCTGTTTTGAAAACTCTGACTTTTGGTCCCTACTGCAATTTTAAATAAATCAAAAAAACTTATAAGATAAAATATTAAAGGATACAAATAGCAGAACAGTTATAATGTTACCACGATCTAACTTAATCATTATGATTCCGCACACTCAAATTTTTGTGAAATACAAATGACAACAAAGTTCCAGACAATAAATTTTGCTACGCCTGACGCGCGTTTCGTCTATTCAAGACTCATCAGAGGCGCTCTACCAAAAATATTGAACATGCCAAACACTGTATGAATATGAAGAGCATAAAACAGTATAACCAAAAATACCCAACTGGGGAACCAAATTATTACTAAGATATTCAACCTATGTCTGGGGTAGGAAGAACCTTATGGTTTAGACAATTTTGAAATTTAGACGGATAATTTTAAGCTTTGATGTATTCTCCAACTCGAAAGTGTTGGTGCCGGAGCGGGCTAACCTCGGGGAATTTAAACTCCACCAGCAGTGCTAACCTTCACGTGTGTTCGAAATACAAATGACAACAAAGTTCCAGACAATAAATTTTGCTACGCCTGACGCGCGTTTCGTCTATTCAAGACTCATCAGAGGCGCTCTACCAAAAATATTGAACATGCCAAACACTGTATGAATATGAAGAGCATAAAACAGTATAACCAAAAATACCCAACTGGGGAACCAAATTATTACTAAGATATTCAACCTATGTCTGGGGTAGGAAGAACCTTATGGTTTAGACAATTTTGAAATTTAGACGGATAATTTTAAGCTTTGATGTATTCTCCAACTCAAAAGTGTTGGTGCCGGAGCGGAGAAATATGTATTGACCAATGGATCAGTACTGTAGATAAGTAGGTTAAAGTTCAGTGTATTGATACATGAAATATATTGAGTGCACATTTCCATCGCGAGTATATAGATGTACCTATTGATTAAGACAACATGGATAACATTTAAAATTATTAAAATATATACATTGAAACAATAAAATTACACGGTTAATGTTCTGTAAAGGATCCTGTGGTAAGAATATAGCCTGACCGATTTACCCTGTCTAGACGATAAAATCGCGAAAATTAGATACTTATATGACTACCTGAGGCTCTTCCTAAAAAATCAGGTCAAAATCAGGAAAAAAAATTCGTTTTTGCATATTCATATCTCAATGGGAAAAGGTACTATATGAACCGTGCCAATTAATAATCATGATAGTAAAGTATATAAACGGTTGCAGAGTATGGAAAGACAATTTGAAAGTACAACTTGAGACCTTCCCCTTTATACAAAATAATGTTTTTTTTTTTCATTTTTCAAATTTAAAGACACTTTGTTTTAAAAGATTCCCTTTCAAGCACATACCTTTGTTCGAATGGTCAGGTGGTTTAAAAAAAATATTTGCCTTATAAGACCTGAAATTCGAATGCCCAATTGGAGCCTCTTTGCTATAATTCTAAAACTGGCAATTGGTGAGTGAGTGAGTTGGTGCTTTACGCCCGTGCAACGCTATATAGGTTATTTACTGGCGATGGACATGAAAAGGATGATAAAATGAGCATGAAATGATGATGATAAATGAAATATGGGGGTGGTTTGGGAAACAAAGAAACGGTGAAAAGAACCACAGAAAAAGGGGAAAGGTGGGTAGGGACGGAAAATTTAGCCTATGTTTTGCCCTACTAGGCGGTCCACAAAGTGTCTTTTACGTGCATGAAGCTATTGGTGAATTTTGTAGATTATTTGTCTCACAAATTTTATGATCAAATCATTATTGGGTGTATGCATTACTGAATACTGAATACTAGTACTAAGAAAACTCCATTATACGGTAAATTCTGTCTAGTACCTATATTAAGCTCTTCCTTTTAACGCTTTAGTGCTTTGATTTATACTAATTTGTTATAAACCCCGAGCTTCGAATATTCAGTTTAATGCCATTTTTTGTTGCGTTTCTTACGTCATATTCGGTGATCTTGTTTTCTGTTCAACGTTTGATAAGTAAACAATAGCTTCTATCCTCATTTTAGTTTTAAAAAGTGCCATAAGATAAGACGTCCATACAGTTTAAATGGACAAGGAAATGTCTTTAAGTTATTCCATAGATACCTTCATTAATCCGGCCCATAAGTCCAATATGTTGGGACGACACAAGGCAAAATATTAATGATCAAACACAGCAGTGTATCTTCCGATCATGAAAACATCTGTCGCTATAGCAAAGCAGGTTTGAGTTTAAAACTTGTTTGTTTTTATCAAAAAATAAACTTATAAAGCACCCAATGGATGCATCCCTATATCCACAAAAATGTCTCAATGGATTTAATTGAATTATGGGATAAGGTACTATATGAACCATGCCAATCAATAATCATGATAGTCAAGTGTATGAACGGTTGCAGAGTATGGAAAGACAATTTGAAAGTACAACTTGAGACCTTCCCCTTTATACAAAATAAATAAATGTTTTTTTTTTCATTTTTCAAAAAAGACCCTTTGTTTTAAAAGAATACCTTTTAAGCACATACGTTTGTTCGAATGGTCAGGTGGTTTAAAAAAAATATTTGCCTTATAAGACCTGCAATTCGAAAACATCAAATTTTCTGTAACATTTTTTTCTTAGAAGAATTATTCAATTTGTTGAAACCCGGTTTAAATGAGTACGCACTATTTTAAAGTGAAGTAAAGTAGAAGTATTTAGGGTTTTCTTGCACAATGTATTTTGGTATATGTGAGTACTTTTCATGGTTTTTAATTTAGAGAGTATGGGTCTAAAAGAGGTCATTGAAAAGCCCGGAAAGCCTGGTGTCGTGATTAGTGTACGGACCGTTACGGACGGGGACTGATACCGTGAGGAGTGAGGAGTTTGCTAAATATACTCACCGGATAACCGTACAATCTTCCGATCGATTAATCGGTTGAACAAAATTACAATAGAATTTAAGATGTCGAGTCAAAACAAATTACTGAAAAAAACTTATGTTAGATTGTGACTTAGCCATCCCTCTAATGCAAGTCAAAAAATGAACAATTTTCATTTATCGGTTTTGAATCGACGTATAGTTTGAATAGGGGAAAACTGAATGTGTATTATTAAAAACGAAAGAATATGGAATATGTCCCAGAACGTACGGTGGTACATTTAGGACACTCATTTTTTTATTTTTATTAAAATTTATCTCTCATTATGTCGTGCGCACGACTTATTATCTCGAGCGCACGACTTATTATGTCGTGCTCTCGACTTATTATGTCGTTCGCAAGACTGTCCAATTATCTCGAGCGCTCGACGTATTATGTCATACGCGTTTTTCTTATCCTCTGGTACCGGTTCTGGTTGTATTGAAACAACAACAGCCTTATCTTGCAGAATACAAGGGAATGCTCATTCAGCAACATCCCGTAATTTACCAATTTCATAGTACTTTTTTCTTTTACTGTGATCTTAATGAAGATTTTTTACAAAACAAGGGTGCAAAGATAGGCGAAATGAAAGAGTAAGCGTAATAAAACGTGATTATACCTACTAAACGTGATAAAAACGTGAACAAAACCTAGCGAAACGTGACATTACACGTAAAAAAAACGTACAAAAGCCTCATAAAACCTCTTGAAACGTAGTAAATACCCAGGAAAACGTAATAAAACCTGGTGGTGGGCATTCCGCTACGTTTGACTAGGTTTTCGTTACGCTTTCACTGGGTTTTAACACGTTTTAACGACGTTTTACCACGTTCTACTACGTATATATCTGCTACGTTTATTTTTTTTAGCTGCGTTTCGCCACGTTTGCGTCCAGGTATCTCTACGTAAGTACCCGGTTTCAACTACGTGTCTATACGTTTCGTAACGTTTATAGCCGTTTCACTACGTTTTAGAAACGTAGTAAAACGGGATGCCATAACGTGACAGTGTGACTGGGGCTTTAATACTGGTATTTACAGTAAAGTTGAATATTAAATAAGTGCTTATTATCTGTTTTATTCTAAAGAAAATCATGTCTTTGAACACTTTATAAAGATTTTTTTTGACTTTTTGCTTAATTTGTTTCAGCTACCTTTCAATTTTTGCTATTATAGTACTTTTTGACCAAATTTGGACATTAAAATAGATTTTGTCTCTTTTATGAGAACCAGTGGATTTAAATGTCTATATTCTTTATCTTTAGTAAGAATGACTTTATTGCACTGCTAATATGCAATTTAAACTGTCATATTTTATCCGGTGTAACTTTTTCAGCACTTTGCATATGTTCAGTTCAAACTAAGAAATGAAGGCTTTTTTTTTACCTCTCCACACATATGGGAACTGTTCTGATTTTAAACATAATGACTTTCTAACCAAACAAATGGTGTGAAAATGTTCTTGATAAACTTTATGACTGATTTCAGCAAAAAAACTCCAAACAAATTCAGTATTTTTTTCTTTATGGTGTTTTGTGATGTGCAAAATTTTGGCTTTTTGTATGCGGTAAGTTAAAAACTGCAATTTTACAGTAAATAAGACCACTTTCTCTTCAAGTCTGATAACCTTGCACAATGTGTTGGTGATTTCTGTCTTCTACACCTTCTTCCCATGTAACAACTCAAGTTTCATCAGCCTAGTATCTGAAATCCTTAAAAAAATGGGCCATTTATGTATGCCTGGGGCACCAATTTTACTTGAAAAATCCTTAAATTGGTATATAAAATCCAATTGTATTCCAAATAATGTATTCTATTCCACATTTATAATTTTTGTTACAATAATCTTGCCAATTTTGTCAGGTTCAAACAACTGATAGGTCTCCTTCTTATATTTGGATAAACAAGAGGCTCCAAGTTGTCTTTGTAGTAAAAAATGGGGTTACTAACATAGTTTTTTCTACTTCAAGAACTTAAAACTGGTCAATAAAAGATTATTTTTGCACTCAATCCATTGCTAAGGTAGTATTGGCATCACTTCAACTCACATATTCTATTTCAATATAACCCAACAAGGACAGAACATAATAGTGTTCATTTTAAGTCAATATAGAGAAAATTGGCCAAAACCTTGAAGAGGGTACCCCTTTAAAAATTGTAATAAAAAAATCAATGAAAGCATTTTTGCTATAGTTTTTTCTTAATTTGATTGAAAAATGTATAAAGAAACAGAAAAACAACTTTATTTAGAAATATCAAATTATCTTTGATCCTGATTACTGGTATTTACAGTAAAGTTGAATATTAAATAAGTGCTTATTATCTGTTTTATTCTAAAGAAAATCATGTCTTTGAACACTTTATAAAGATTTTTTTTGACTTTTTGCTTAATTTGTTTCAGCTACCTTTCAATTTTTGCTATTATAGTACTTTTTGACCAAATTTGGACATTAAAATAGATTTTGTCTCTTTTATGAGAACCAGTGGATTTAAATGTCTATATTCTTTATCTTTAGTAAGAATGACTTTATTGCACTGCTAATATGCAATGTAAACTGTCATATTTTATCCGGTGTAACTTTTTCAGCACTTTGCATATGTTCAGTTCAAACTAAGAAATGAAGGCTTTTTTTTTACCTCTCCACACATATGGGAACTGTTCTGATTTTAAACATAATGACTTTCTAACCAAACAAATGGTGTGAAAATGTTCTTGATAAACTTTATGACTGATTTCAGCAAAAAAACTCCAAACAAATTCAGTATTTTTTTCTTTATGGTGTTTTGTGATGTGCAAAATTTTGGCTTTTTGTATGCGGTAAGTTAAAAACTGCAATTTTACAGTAAATAAGACCACTTTCTCTTCAAGTCTGATAACCTTGCACAATGTGTTGGTGATTTCTGTCTTCTACACCTTCTTCCCATGTAACAACTCAAGTTTCATCAGCCTAGTATCTGAAATCCTTAAAAAAATGGGCCATTTATGTATGCCTGGGGCACCAATTTTACTTGAAAAATCCTTAAATTGGTATATAAAATCCAATTGTATTCCAAATAATGTATTCTATTCCACATTTATAATTTTTGTTACAATAATCTTGCCAATTTTGTCAGGTTCAAACAACTGATAGGTCTCCTTCTTATATTTGGATAAACAAGAGGCTCCAAGTTGTCTTTGTAGTAAAAAATGGGGTTACTAACATAGTTTTTTCTACTTCAAGAACTTAAAACTGGTCAATAAAAGATTATTTTTGCACTCAATCCATTGCTAAGGTAGTATTGGCATCACTTCAACTCACATATTCTATTTCAATATAACCCAACAAGGACAGAACATAATAGTGTTCATTTTAAGTCAATATAGAGAAAATTGGCCAAAACCTTGAAGAGGGTACCCCTTTTAAAATTGTAATAAAAAAATCAATGAAAGCATTTTTGCTATAGTTTTTTCTTAATTTGATTGAAAAATGTATAAAGAAACAGAAAAACAACTTTATTTAGAAATATCAAATTATCTTTGATCCTGATTACTGGTATTTACAGTAAAGTTGAATATTAAATAAGTGCTTATTATCTGTTTTATTCTAAAGAAAATCATGTCTTTGAACACTTTATAAAGATTTTTTTTGACTTTTTGCTTAATTTGTTTCAGCTACCTTTCAATTTTTGCTATTATAGTACTTTTTGACCAAATTTGGACATTAAAATAGATTTTGTCTCTTTTATGAGAACCAGTGGATTTAAATGTCTATATTCTTTATCTTTAGTAAGAATGACTTTATTGCACTGCTAATATGCAATTTAAACTGTCATATTTTATCCGGTGTAACTTTTTCAGCACTTTGCATATGTTCAGTTCAAACTAAGAAATGAAGGCTTTTTTTTTACCTCTCCACACATATGGGAACTGTTCTGATTTTAAACATAATGACTTTCTAACCAAACAAATGGTGTGAAAATGTTCTTGATAAACTTTATGACTGATTTCAGCAAAAAAACTCCAAACAAATTCAGTATTTTTTTCTTTATGGTGTTTTGTGATGTGCAAAATTTTGGCTTTTTGTATGCGGTAAGTTAAAAACTGCAATTTTACAGTAAATAAGACCACTTTCTCTTCAAGTCTGATAACCTTGCACAATGTGTTGGTGATTTCTGTCTTCTACACCTTCTTCCCATGTAACAACTCAAGTTTCATCAGCCTAGTATCTGAAATCCTTAAAAAAATGGGCCATTTATGTATGCCTGGGGCACCAATTTTACTTGAAAAATCCTTAAATTGGTATATAAAATCCAATTGTATTCCAAATAATGTATTCTATTCCACATTTATAATTTTTGTTACAATAATCTTGCCAATTTTGTCAGGTTCAAACAACTGATAGGTCTCCTTCTTATATTTGGATAAACAAGAGGCTCCAAGTTGTCTTTGTAGTAAAAAATGGGGTTACTAACATAGTTTTTTCTACTTCAAGAACTTAAAACTGGTCAATAAAAGATTATTTTTGCACTCAATCCATTGCTAAGGTAGTATTGGCATCACTTCAACTCACATATTCTATTTCAATATAACCCAACAAGGACAGAACATAATAGTGTTCATTTTAAGTCAATATAGAGAAAATTGGCCAAAACCTTGAAGAGGGTACCCCTTTTAAAATTGACATAAAAAAATCAATGAAAGCATTTTTGCTATAGTTTTTTTTTAATTTGATTGAAAAATGTATAAAGAAACAGAAAAACAACTTTATTTAGAAATATCAAATTATCTTTGATCCTGATTACTGGTATTTACAGTAAAGTTGAATATTAAATAAGTGCTTATTATCTGTTTTATTCTAAAGAAAATCATGTCTTTGAACACTTTATAAAGATTTTTTTTGACTTTTTGCTTAATTTGTTTCAGCTACCTTTCAATTTTTGCTATTATAGTACTTTTTGACCAAATTTGGACATTAAAATAGATTTTGTCTCTTTTATGAGAACCAGTGGATTTAAATGTCTATATTCTTTATCTTTAGTAAGAATGACTTTATTGCACTGCTAATATGCAATTTAAACTGTCATATTTTATCCGGTGTAACTTTTTCAGCACTTTGCATATGTTCAGTTCAAACTAAGAAATGAAGGCTTTTTTTTTTACCTCTCCACACATATGGGAACTGTTCTGATTTTAAACATAATGACTTTCTAACCAAACAAATGGTGTGAAAATGTTCTTGATAAACTTTATGACTGATTTCAGCAAAAAAACTCCAAACAAATTCAGTATTTTTTTCTTTATGGTGTTTTGTGATGTGCAAAATTTTGGCTTTTTGTATGCGGTAAGTTAAAAACTGCAATTTTACAGTAAATAAGACCACTTTCTCTTCAAGTCTGATAACCTTGCACAATGTGTTGGTGATTTCTGTCTTCTACACCTTCTTCCCATGTAACAACTCAAGTTTCATCAGCCTAGTATCTGAAATCCTTAAAAAAATGGGCCATTTATGTATGCCTGGGGCACCAATTTTACTTGAAAAATCCTTAAATTGGTATATAAAATCCAATTGTATTCCAAATAATGTATTCTATTCCACATTTATAATTTTTGTTACAATAATCTTGCCAATTTTGTCAGGTTCAAACAACTGATAGGTCTCCTTCTTATATTTGGATAAACAAGAGGCTCCAAGTTGTCTTTGTAGTAAAAAATGGGGTTACTAACATAGTTTTTTCTACTTCAAGAACTTAAAACTGGTCAATAAAAGATTATTTTTGCACTCAATCCATTGCTAAGGTAGTATTGGCATCACTTCAACTCACATATTCTATTTCAATATAACCCAACAAGGACAGAACATAATAGTGTTCATTTTAAGTCAATATAGAGAAAATTGGCCAAAACCTTGAAGAGGGTACCCCTTTTAAAATTGTAATAAAAAAATCAATGAAAGCATTTTTGCTATAGTTTTTTCTTAATTTGATTGAAAAATGTATAAAGAAACAGAAAAACAACTTTATTTAGAAATATCAAATTATCTTTGATCCTGATTACTGGTATTTACAGTAAAGTTGAATATTAAATAAGTGCTTATTATCTGTTTTATTCTAAAGAAAATCATGTCTTTGAACACTTTATAAAGATTTTTTTTGACTTTTTGCTTAATTTGTTTCAGCTACCTTTCAATTTTTGCTATTATAGTACTTTTTGACCAAATTTGGACATTAAAATAGATTTTGTCTCTTTTATGAGAACCAGTGGATTTAAATGTCTATATTCTTTATCTTTAGTAAGAATGACTTTATTGCACTGCTAATATGCAATTTAAACTGTCATATTTTATCCGGTGTAACTTTTTCAGCACTTTGCATATGTTCAGTTCAAACTAAGAAATGAAGGCTTTTTTTTTTACCTCTCCACACATATGGGAACTGTTCTGATTTTAAACATAATGACTTTCTAACCAAACAAATGGTGTGAAAATGTTCTTGATAAACTTTATGACTGATTTCAGCAAAAAAACTCCAAACAAATTCAGTATTTTTTTCTTTATGGTGTTTTGTGATGTGCAAAATTTTGGCTTTTTGTATGCGGTAAGTTAAAAACTGCAATTTTACAGTAAATAAGACCACTTTCTCTTCAAGTCTGATAACCTTGCACAATGTGTTGGTGATTTCTGTCTTCTACACCTTCTTCCCATGTAACAACTCAAGTTTCATCAGCCTAGTATCTGAAATCCTTAAAAAAATGGGCCATTTATGTATGCCTGGGGCACCAATTTTACTTGAAAAATCCTTAAATTGGTATATAAAATCCAATTGTATTCCAAATAATGTATTCTATTCCACATTTATAATTTTTGTTACAATAATCTTGCCAATTTTGTCAGGTTCAAACAACTGATAGGTCTCCTTCTTATATTTGGATAAACAAGAGGCTCCAAGTTGTCTTTGTAGTAAAAAATGGGGTTACTAACATAGTTTTTTCTACTTCAAGAACTTAAAACTGGTCAATAAAAGATTATTTTTGCACTCAATCCATTGCTAAGGTAGTATTGGCATCACTTCAACTCACATATTCTATTTCAATATAACCCAACAAGGACAGAACATAATAGTGTTCATTTTAAGTCAATATAGAGAAAATTGGCCAAAACCTTGAAGAGGGTACCCCTTTTAAAATTGTAATAAAAAAATCAATGAAAGCATTTTTGCTATAGTTTTTTCTTAATTTGATTGAAAAATGTATAAAGAAACAGAAAAACAACTTTATTTAGAAATATCAAATTATCTTTGATCCTGATTACTGGTATTTACAGTAAAGTTGAATATTAAATAAGTGCTTATTATCTGTTTTATTCTAAAGAAAATCATGTCTTTGAACACTTTATAAAGATTTTTTTTGACTTTTTGCTTAATTTGTTTCAGCTACCTTTCAATTTTTGCTATTATAGTACTTTTTGACCAAATTTGGACATTAAAATAGATTTTGTCTCTTTTATGAGAACCAGTGGATTTAAATGTCTATATTCTTTATCTTTAGTAAGAATGACTTTATTGCACTGCTAATATGCAATTTAAACTGTCATATTTTATCCGGTGTAACTTTTTCAGCACTTTGCATATGTTCAGTTCAAACTAAGAAATGAAGGCTTTTTTTTTACCTCTCCACACATATGGGAACTGTTCTGATTTTAAACATAATGACTTTCTAACCAAACAAATGGTGTGAAAATGTTCTTGATAAACTTTATGACTGATTTCAGCAAAAAAACTCCAAACAAATTCAGTATTTTTTTCTTTATGGTGTTTTGTGATGTGCAAAATTTTGGCTTTTTGTATGCGGTAAGTTAAAAACTGCAATTTTACAGTAAATAAGACCACTTTCTCTTCAAGTCTGATAACCTTGCACAATGTGTTGGTGATTTCTGTCTTCTACACCTTCTTCCCATGTAACAACTCAAGTTTCATCAGCCTAGTATCTGAAATCCTTAAAAAAATGGGCCATTTATGTATGCCTGGGGCACCAATTTTACTTGAAAAATCCTTAAATTGGTATATAAAATCCAATTGTATTCCAAATAATGTATTCTATTCCACATTTATAATTTTTGTTACAATAATCTTGCCAATTTTGTCAGGTTCAAACAACTGATAGGTCTCCTTCTTATATTTGGATAAACAAGAGGCTCCAAGTTGTCTTTGTAGTAAAAAATGGGGTTACTAACATAGTTTTTTCTACTTCAAGAACTTAAAACTGGTCAATAAAAGATTATTTTTGCACTCAATCCATTGCTAAGGTAGTATTGGCATCACTTCAACTCACATATTCTATTTCAATATAACCCAACAAGGACAGAACATAATAGTGTTCATTTTAAGTCAATATAGAGAAAATTGGCCAAAACCTTGAAGAGGGTACCCCTTTTAAAATTGTAATAAAAAAATCAATGAAAGCATTTTTGCTATAGTTTTTTCTTAATTTGATTGAAAAATGTATAAAGAAACAGAAAAACAACTTTATTTAGAAATATCAAATTATCTTTGATCCTGATTACTGGTATTTACAGTAAAGTTGAATATTAAATAAGTGCTTATTATCTGTTTTATTCTAAAGAAAATCATGTCTTTGAACACTTTATAAAGATTTTTTTTGACTTTTTGCTTAATTTGTTTCAGCTACCTTTCAATTTTTGCTATTATAGTACTTTTTGACCAAATTTGGACATTAAAATAGATTTTGTCTCTTTTATGAGAACCAGTGGATTTAAATGTCTATATTCTTTATCTTTAGTAAGAATGACTTTATTGCACTGCTAATATGCAATTTAAACTGTCATATTTTATCCGGTGTAACTTTTTCAGCACTTTGCATATGTTCAGTTCAAACTAAGAAATGAAGGCTTTTTTTTTACCTCTCCACACATATGGGAACTGTTCTGATTTTAAACATAATGACTTTCTAACCAAACAAATGGTGTGAAAATGTTCTTGATAAACTTTATGACTGATTTCAGCAAAAAAACTCCAAACAAATTCAGTATTTTTTTCTTTATGGTGTTTTGTGATGTGCAAAATTTTGGCTTTTTGTATGCGGTAAGTTAAAAACTGCAATTTTACAGTAAATAAGACCACTTTCTCTTCAAGTCTGATAACCTTGCACAATGTGTTGGTGATTTCTGTCTTCTACACCTTCTTCCCATGTAACAACTCAAGTTTCATCAGCCTAGTATCTGAAATCCTTAAAAAAATGGGCCATTTATGTATGCCTGGGGCACCAATTTTACTTGAAAAATCCTTAAATTGGTATATAAAATCCAATTGTATTCCAAATAATGTATTCTATTCCACATTTATAATTTTTGTTACAATAATCTTGCCAATTTTGTCAGGTTCAAACAACTGATAGGTCTCCTTCTTATATTTGGATAAACAAGAGGCTCCAAGTTGTCTTTGTAGTAAAAAATGGGGTTACTAACATAGTTTTTTCTACTTCAAGAACTTAAAACTGGTCAATAAAAGATTATTTTTGCACTCAATCCATTGCTAAGGTAGTATTGGCATCACTTCAACTCACATATTCTATTTCAATATAACCCAACAAGGACAGAACATAATAGTGTTCATTTTAAGTCAATATAGAGAAAATTGGCCAAAACCTTGAAGAGGGTACCCCTTTTAAAATTGTAATAAAAAAATCAATGAAAGCATTTTTGCTATAGTTTTTTCTTAATTTGATTGAAAAATGTATAAAGAAACAGAAAAACAACTTTATTTAGAAATATCAAATTATCTTTGATCCTGATTACTGGTATTTACAGTAAAGTTGAATATTAAATAAGTGCTTATTATCTGTTTTATTCTAAAGAAAATCATGTCTTTGAACACTTTATAAAGATTTTTTTTGACTTTTTGCTTAATTTGTTTCAGCTACCTTTCAATTTTTGCTATTATAGTACTTTTTGACCAAATTTGGACATTAAAATAGATTTTGTCTCTTTTATGAGAACCAGTGGATTTAAATGTCTATATTCTTTATCTTTAGTAAGAATGACTTTATTGCACTGCTAATATGCAATTTAAACTGTCATATTTTATCCGGTGTAACTTTTTCAGCACTTTGCATATGTTCAGTTCAAACTAAGAAATGAAGGCTTTTTTTTTACCTCTCCACACATATGGGAACTGTTCTGATTTTAAACATAATGACTTTCTAACCAAACAAATGGTGTGAAAATGTTCTTGATAAACTTTATGACTGATTTCAGCAAAAAAACTCCAAACAAATTCAGTATTTTTTTCTTTATGGTGTTTTGTGATGTGCAAAATTTTGGCTTTTTGTATGCGGTAAGTTAAAAACTGCAATTTTACAGTAAATAAGACCACTTTCTCTTCAAGTCTGATAACCTTGCACAATGTGTTGGTGATTTCTGTCTTCTACACCTTCTTCCCATGTAACAACTCAAGTTTCATCAGCCTAGTATCTGAAATCCTTAAAAAAATGGGCCATTTATGTATGCCTGGGGCACCAATTTTACTTGAAAAATCCTTAAATTGGTATATAAAATCCAATTGTATTCCAAATAATGTATTCTATTCCACATTTATAATTTTTGTTACAATAATCTTGCCAATTTTGTCAGGTTCAAACAACTGATAGGTCTCCTTCTTATATTTGGATAAACAAGAGGCTCCAAGTTGTCTTTGTAGTAAAAAATGGGGTTACTAACATAGTTTTTTCTACTTCAAGAACTTAAAACTGGTCAATAAAAGATTATTTTTGCACTCAATCCATTGCTAAGGTAGTATTGGCATCACTTCAACTCACATATTCTATTTCAATATAACCCAACAAGGACAGAACATAATAGTGTTCATTTTAAGTCAATATAGAGAAAATTGGCCAAAACCTTGAAGAGGGTACCCCTTTTAAAATTGTAATAAAAAAATCAATGAAAGCATTTTTGCTATAGTTTTTTCTTAATTTGATTGAAAAATGTATAAAGAAACAGAAAAACAACTTTATTTAGAAATATCAAATTATCTTTGATCCTGATTACTGGTATTTACAGTAAAGTTGAATATTAAATAAGTGCTTATTATCTGTTTTATTCTAAAGAAAATCATGTCTTTGAACACTTTATAAAGATTTTTTTTGACTTTTTGCTTAATTTGTTTCAGCTACCTTTCAATTTTTGCTATTATAGTACTTTTTGACCAAATTTGGACATTAAAATAGATTTTGTCTCTTTTATGAGAACCAGTGGATTTAAATGTCTATATTCTTTATCTTTAGTAAGAATGACTTTATTGCACTGCTAATATGCAATTTAAACTGTCATATTTTATCCGGTGTAACTTTTTCAGCACTTTGCATATGTTCAGTTCAAACTAAGAAATGAAGGCTTTTTTTTTACCTCTCCACACATATGGGAACTGTTCTGATTTTAAACATAATGACTTTCTAACCAAACAAATGGTGTGAAAATGTTCTTGATAAACTTTATGACTGATTTCAGCAAAAAAACTCCAAACAAATTCAGTATTTTTTTCTTTATGGTGTTTTGTGATGTGCAAAATTTTGGCTTTTTGTATGCGGTAAGTTAAAAACTGCAATTTTACAGTAAATAAGACCACTTTCTCTTCAAGTCTGATAACCTTGCACAATGTGTTGGTGATTTCTGTCTTCTACACCTTCTTCCCATGTAACAACTCAAGTTTCATCAGCCTAGTATCTGAAATCCTTAAAAAAATGGGCCATTTATGTATGCCTGGGGCACCAATTTTACTTGAAAAATCCTTAAATTGGTATATAAAATCCAATTGTATTCCAAATAATGTATTCTATTCCACATTTATAATTTTTGTTACAATAATCTTGCCAATTTTGTCAGGTTCAAACAACTGATAGGTCTCCTTCTTATATTTGGATAAACAAGAGGCTCCAAGTTGTCTTTGTAGTAAAAAATGGGGTTACTAACATAGTTTTTTCTACTTCAAGAACTTAAAACTGGTCAATAAAAGATTATTTTTGCACTCAATCCATTGCTAAGGTAGTATTGGCATCACTTCAACTCACATATTCTATTTCAATATAACCCAACAAGGACAGAACATAATAGTGTTCATTTTAAGTCAATATAGAGAAAATTGGCCAAAACCTTGAAGAGGGTACCCCTTTTAAAATTGTAATAAAAAAATCAATGAAAGCATTTTTGCTATAGTTTTTTCTTAATTTGATTGAAAAATGTATAAAGAAACAGAAAAACAACTTTATTTAGAAATATCAAATTATCTTTGATCCTGATTACTGGTATTTACAGTAAAGTTGAATATTAAATAAGTGCTTATTATCTGTTTTATTCTAAAGAAAATCATGTCTTTGAACACTTTATAAAGATTTTTTTTGACTTTTTGCTTAATTTGTTTCAGCTACCTTTCAATTTTTGCTATTATAGTACTTTTTGACCAAATTTGGACATTAAAATAGATTTTGTCTCTTTTATGAGAACCAGTGGATTTAAATGTCTATATTCTTTATCTTTAGTAAGAATGACTTTATTGCACTGCTAATATGCAATTTAAACTGTCATATTTTATCCGGTGTAACTTTTTCAGCACTTTGCATATGTTCAGTTCAAACTAAGAAATGAAGGCTTTTTTTTACCTCTCCACACATATGGGAACTGTTCTGATTTTAAACATAATGACTTTCTAACCAAACAAATGGTGTGAAAATGTTCTTGATAAACTTTATGACTGATTTCAGCAAAAAAACTCCAAACAAATTCAGTATTTTTTTCTTTATGGTGTTTTGTGATGTGCAAAATTTTGGCTTTTTGTATGCGGTAAGTTAAAAACTGCAATTTTACAGTAAATAAGACCACTTTCTCTTCAAGTCTGATAACCTTGCACAATGTGTTGGTGATTTCTGTCTTCTACACCTTCTTCCCATGTAACAACTCAAGTTTCATCAGCCTAGTATCTGAAATCCTTAAAAAAATGGGCCATTTATGTATGCCTGGGGCACCAATTTTACTTGAAAAATCCTTAAATTGGTATATAAAATCCAATTGTATTCCAAATAATGTATTCTATTCCACATTTATAATTTTTGTTACAATAATCTTGCCAATTTTGTC
This sequence comes from Arcuatula senhousia, assembly GCA_963971305.1. NCBI lineage: Eukaryota > Metazoa > Mollusca > Bivalvia > Mytilida > Mytilidae > Arcuatula > Arcuatula senhousia. Next base: position 56,948 of record CAXARO010000820.1, read on the forward strand.
AGGTTCAAACAACTGATAGGTCTCCTTCTTATATTTGGATAAACAAGAGGCTCCAAGTTGTCTTTGTAGTAAAAAATGGGGTTACTAACATAGTTTTTTCTACTTCAAGAACTTAAAACTGGTCAATAAAAGATTATTTTTGCACTCAATCCATTGCTAAGGTAGTATTGGCATCACTTCAACTCACATATTCTATTTCAATATAACCCAACAAGGACAGAACATAATAGTGTTCATTTTAAGTCAATATAGAGAAAATTGGCCAAAACCTTGAAGAGGGTACCCCTTTTAAAATTGACATAAAAAAATCAATGAAAGCATTTTTGCTATAGTTTTTTCTTAATTTGATTGAAAAATGTATAAAGAAACAGAAAAACAACTTTATTTAGAAATATCAAATTATCTTTGATCCTGATTACTGGTATTTACAGTAAAGTTGAATATTAAATAAGTGCTTATTATCTGTTTTATTCTAAAGAAAATCATGTCTTTGAACACTTTATAAAGATTTTTTTTGACTTTTTGCTTAATTTGTTTCAGCTACCTTTCAATTTTTGCTATTATAGTACTTTTTGACCAAATTTGGACATTAAAATAGATTTTGTCTCTTTTATGAGAACCAGTGGATTTAAATGTCTATATTCTGTATCTTTAGTAAGAATGACTTTATTGCACTGCTAATATGCAATTTAAACTGTCATATTTTATCCGGTGTAACTTTTTCAGCACTTTGCATATGTTCAGTTCAAACTAAGAAATGAAGGCTTTTTTTTTACCTCTCCACACATATGGGAACTGTTCTGATTTTAAACATAATGACTTTCTAACCAAACAAATGGTGTGAAAATGTTCTTGATAAACTTTATGACTGATTTCAGCAAAAAAACTCCAAACAAATTCAGTATTTTTTTCTTTATGGTGTTTTGTGATGTGCAAAATTTTGGCTTTTTGTATGCGGTAAGTTAAAAACTGCAATTTTACAGTAAATAAGACCACTTTCTCTTCAAGTCTGATAACCTTGCACAATGTGTTGGTGATTTCTGTCTTCTACACCTTCTTCCCATGTAACAACTCAAGTTTCATCAGCCTAGTATCTGAAATCCTTAAAAAAATGGGCCATTTATGTATGCCTGGGGCACCAATTTTACTTGAAAAATCCTTAAATTGGTATATAAAATCCAATTGTATTCCAAATAATGTATTCTATTCCACATTTATAATTTTTGTTACAATAATCTTGCCAATTTTGTCAGGTTCAAACAACTGATAGGTCTCCTTCTTATATTTGGATAAACAAGAGGCTCCAAGTTGTCTTTGTAGTAAAAAATGGGGTTACTAACATAGTTTTTTCTACTTCAAGAACTTAAAACTGGTCAATAAAAGATTATTTTTGCACTCAATCCATTGCTAAGGTAGTATTGGCATCACTTCAACTCACATATTCTATTTCAATATAACCCAACAAGGACAGAACATAATAGTGTTCATTTTAAGTCAATATAGAGAAAATTGGCCAAAACCTTGAAGAGGGTACCCCTTTTAAAATTGTAATAAAAAAATCAATGAAAGCATTTTTGCTATAGTTTTTTTTTAATTTGATTGAAAAATGTATAAAGAAACAGAAAAACAACTTTATTTAGAAATATCAAATTATCTTTGATCCTAATAGGTACCAGTCTTGTATTGCAAGTTCTTGCGCAGGTGGACGTCAAAACATGGAGGCTATTAAAATATAGTGCCTTTTTCCTGAGTCGTTTGCAGCATTGCTTTTCATGCATTTTTTCTAACTTTTGGCTTAAATTGAAGGTAAGACACCAAACTTTGACATCACTAACTTTTTGAAATGTAAAAATTGCATTATTAAATAAAACAGTTCTCTTGAAAAGGGGGGTATTTTTGAAATGGAAGTTAAAGTGAAAGTAGGAAAAAATCTATTTTTAGTTCAACCAACTGTGGTTTTCTTATCTTCGTGCGACTTTTTTTCGGCCCACCCTTTAAAATGTTTTCTGACACTTCCTTTATTGAAAAATTATAGCAAAAGTTGTATTGAATCATTTTAACTATTTTTAAAAAAATTCTAAAAATCTCAGGTTTACTATAGAAGTCTATGGGAAAAACAATACAAGACTGTAACCTTAAATAGCTCACAGTTAAAATTTTAATTCATTCTTACCTCCCTTTAATCCTTAAAACAAATTGCTTCCTGGTGACAGGTATACTGAGGTAGGTAAAAAAATAATTAAAAATATGCTCAGTAATGTGTTTCTGGTATATCAAAAGTAATACAGTTTTAAATTAACGGTCAATTTCTTTTCTGCTCGGGGATTCTTTGAGTTGTGAAATAGCAGATTAATTTACTTTCGGTTTTTTATTTTTTGTTTATTTTTTTTACTTTCATATGATTGTCAACTTTCAAGTTGTAAAGTAAGATGCTTCAAACTTTTAAAGCATGTTTTTGTTTACTTCTATTGTTTCATGGTGGTTATGAATCATAATAATTATGTATAATATGATTATTTACAAATTGAAAATTTAATGTTGAATGTACATGTAATATTGACACCTTGAATCGTCTGTCACTTGAATCACGTGGCCGTAGCCGGGTCTTGACCTAACTATATGCACAATTAAAATCCAGTTAAATTCTCACAACTTGAATTAGCATTTGGATATTAAATGCGCAAATAAAAGATACACGAATATACACCACAAAGCAAAACGAAAAATCAGTAACAAATTAAAAAACATTAAAATGTAATTATAAGAATTGAATGTTTGTATTTTGATGTTTCATAGGGTTGTAAAACCGTTGACCGGTCGCGTGCTTCATTCGAAATGTGCTACGGTCAACGGTTTTAAACGCCAATGAAACATCAAAATACAAACATTCAATTCTTAAATGAAAGGAACCGACAATGTAGCTTTATTAAAACGGGCTGGATAAGTTATTTTTCTGGTCATAATAATTTAGCCCCACAGAGGGTGGAATTTGGAAATACTGCGTATTTTTTTAATTATAATTTAAATAACAAGCATCATTTTAATGATATACATAGCGATTTTTTTTCAGAATTATCATATTAATTTACAAAATCGTGCCGAGCTTAATTCGCTATTCTTGAAATCAAATTATTTAGACCCTTGGCTACTTACCTGTTAAATCATTATCATGTTAGGGCTTTGCAAACAGTAGTAGACACAAAAGCTCGGCATGATTTTTTTTTATTCCTGGGCCCATCGGAGTTAGCGAGGGGTGTAGCGTTTTATTCGTTCGTTCGTACGTAATGGTTTTTGGTTTGTCAAGAAACTAAACATCATAGAGGGATGATACTTTGTCAGTGGTCACATATTTGATTGTATTTAGCATCATTTCATGTACCCCACCAAAAGAAAGTCACTATGACATTTTCCACATGAATGACCCAGGTTAAAGTTTTGTTAAAGGTTTATATCTCAGCAACTGCAAGTGATAAGTAAAGATAGTTGGTACATCTTGGATAGTAACCAGCATCTGTACCAAAACTAGGTTATGACCCTTGTTACAGTTTTGGTTAAGGTCCATATCTCAGCGACCGAAAGTGGTAGATGAATGATATTTGATTAGTGGGTACATAAGGGTAGTAGCAATCATCTGCACCAAAATTAGATCACCCTGGCCTACTTTTTTGCATGAATTACATTTAATTTAACAGTACACGTCGATTTGTGATTATAAAAGGAATATCACATCCTGAATTCTATCGAAATGTAGTTAATAAGGCACGTAAATTCAAAACAATCCCTTGGACATTGTAATTAGGCTTAAAAAATATTAAATAAAGAATACAAATTGGAAGTTATAGTAAAATTTTTAGATTTGGTGGTTTTTTGGTAGAAATATTCATAATTTGATAGTAACTTTAAAACGTTGATCTTTTACCTTTTGACTATTGTATTGTTTTTAAGCATTACAGCAATCAAATATGTCGATTATGTGTGATGATATGACATTAATTCATTAGAATTTTGATGTTTGAAGTGTCATGTTTGATTTTTTTTTTACATCAGTCGATAAATGCTTCTTAGCTACATTGTAGCTGTCAGTAACTGCGAGTGTTCTCAAGAGAGTTCCTTAACGTATCGTTGTTCTCGTATAGTACTCTTGTCTCAGGTTTTCTCTTGATGAATTAAACTTTTATCGATTTGATTTTTAAAGTTTGTTATTTTTGTACTTTGTACAAGATGAACAATAGGGGGAAGGTTTGACAAAAAAAAAACTAGTTTGACCCCGCCACAAAAAAATCTCACGAACAGATAATCAACGGATACCGGGTGACACTGCGAAATATCACATGTCACGTGACGTCGTCTCTGCGAGTTAAAACCAAAATTTCTATATGAGCATATAACAACAGTTGTTATTATAGTAAAAATGAATTGATAAGTTGATAAGAGGTACTAGTCGGGCATTTGAATGTCAAAAGTCCGAAAGAACAAAGGCAAAACTGGTAAACACGAACGAAACGAGCAAATCAGTTCCTCTGGAGGAGCAAGCAGTTCTTGTTTCCTTCAGCACACCAAACGTGTTTCTAAATGTCAATTCAGTGTATCAAAGCCGGAAAAGAAGGACAAACAAACCCTATGACAAACCAATATCTACACTCATCTGAGAAATAGAAATCCAATATTTGTCTATGATCGAGCACATGATGTCTTCCACAGTTTGTAAAGTTAACAATTGAAAGCAACAAGAAGGTTAACAAGAAGGGAAATTTGACGATAGGAAAGCTGAAGTAATCACGTTTGTCATAAAGCTTTTTCCTAATTCCTTGAGTATCTATTTCGAGATGTAAATCTAAATATAAAGCCGACTTCCTAGACCTTGTTGCGTCTTGTATCTTAAATTCTTGGGGATACACATGTATTAGATGAAGTTATTAAATCGAAAAAAAGTATTAGATGAAAAGTATTCAAAACAAAAAGGTTCGATATTTTGAATTTAACAATCGGAAATTTCAATAACCAAAATATTAGAAATTTAATGGTAAATTCGTTTCTAACAAATCTGAAGACCAGGCTTGTGATTTCCCTCGGGGACCTCTGGTCCATCAGAAGCGGTTTTCGACCTACAAATACTAAAACGGGTATGAAAACGGTTAATTTGGTTATGCTGTATATCGATATTTCAAGGATTAACCTCTCATTTTCTGGTAAAATTTTGTCACATTCAGATTGTATTTTGAATAAGGCAAAATGGCCCTATTGTTCTTTTAAAATGGTATAAAACACTTTCATTTGAATAATAATTGAATGCCATATGACATTGGATTCCATATGAAAAGGGGTAAGTGATATTAACCTAAAATCAGAGGTCCCGTTGTAATGTTCACATCATGCGCATTATCAAGTATGTATTTAATCGTATCACCGGCAAAGTATCTGACAATGGAGCTAAGATGATAATGTAGTAATGAAAAATGACTGGATCGGGTGCTCTGTCTATTACTACTGACGGTTTCCTGTTTGATCCGGTTTACAGACTTGTTTTCAATAATAAAATACCTGTTTTAATGTGTAAGAAGGCTGTGATTATTTTTGTCGAAGACCTTTGCAGAGTCCAAAATGTATGTATGTTACCCAGCTTGTAGGGTTTTTATTACCACGCAGTGTTAACAAATCAGAACTGGGCTTGGTTCTTGAGTTTGAATTGGTTATAGGGGTTGTCATTTTGCCCTGTCTGCTTTGTTGTATAATTGTCTGTTCCTTGGTGTTTGCTTGAACTTATTTGGTTTGAAGTCAAACTCTGTGTAGACGATATCATGGTATGATATTGTTGGTCCTGTGGTAATGACTTTGCCTAAACAGTCAGATCGTAATAAATCAATTGTGTTTTCTAGTCGTGTTAGTTCCTTGGCAAGTTGCGTTAAGGCATTGACGTGCATTATTTCTAAAAATCGTGATGAATGTTTACATATGAAATTTAGGGATTGATTTTTATTCTGACTTCCAGTCCCATCCTTGGAAATTGATATCTCCTATGAAGATTAAGGCATTTTGCTGGAGACAAATTACTCAAACTCGTTTAGTTTGTTTTCATCAGATTGGTCCCTCCGATTGAAGGCACATATGTATACAGTACTATTTTCTTCAACGTTGGTTTAGGCCTTGACAATTTCGCAATTTGTGTTAAGTTCTATGAATACTTCACTTTTGTATTCGCTTTTGATGGATATTCTTTCTTATTTCTTTGACTTTTCCTATGCAAGATATATCCATGAGTGAATATTTCTGAGAACTTTATATAATTGTCTAGCCAAGTTTCGGTCCCAACTATGATGTTTGGTGTAGCAGTTTTTATAATATTTGTCAGGCGACAGGCTTATGATTTGATCGTTTGGAAGTTGCTGTTTTTATACTTTAAATTGTCGATTACACGAGTTTTGTCGTAAATTTCAAGTTGGTTTGATTGAGTGAATTGGTTTAATTCGTGGATCGGAATTTTTTTGCTGATTGATGGGATGTCTGAAAAAAAACGGAAACAGACAAAAGCTGATTATATTAACTCACCCAAACCTCTCCCATGGAGTCTTAAGTTCCTAGGTGTTATACATCTTTTTGTAAATTATTCATACCGTGTATTATAATAGAAATATTCCTTTTGTTTTTTAGAGTGTATGACATTTTGTGTGCATATGGGAATACTATTATGGATGAAAGAAAACTGTTCGTGGTTGCCATTGACTTCGGAACTACATTTTCTGGATATGCCTTATCAACAAGAAGTAAACCTACTGAAATATACAAGTGCGAATGGAGAAATGCCGATTTGACATCATCAAAAACACCAACCTCCATTTTGTTAGACAAAGATCAAAAGTTTGTCGCTTTTGGCTTCGATGCAGAAAAGAAATATCTCAGTAGTATTCTCCCCGAAGATGAAACAGAAGACTATTTTTATTTTCGAAGATTCAAGATGATGTTACATAAAGAGGTTATACAAATAATATTTGATATTTTACTTTAACTAATATATGTTTAACATCACAGAAATACAGACTAGGAAAGGAGGATATTTCAAAATGACAAATCAAAATATTTTAAGGAATGACCACAGTATTTTAAATTGTGGAACACACTGTGAAGCAGGTAACCAAAAATGCACACTTTTTAATGCTATTTCGAATAGACAGAAAATATATTGTGGTCATTTCTTATAAATTAATTTCAATAAATGTTTCCTAAATAAAAAATAATATGATAGGAAAAACTAATTTTTAATCAATTTATAAAGGTGTATGTTCACAAAGGCCTATATTTGGCCCTGTAATTGTGCTGATTTTTCATTATCAAGGATTTGGAAATAACTCAAAGAATACCTATATTAAACAAATATAATAGTTTTCTAGTGATACAATTGTGCTGTTCTTTGATGGCACCTTAAATATGATAAATATCAGGAAAATCTTCATTTTTTGATTATTTCCCCCTTTTCACCACTATTGTGCAAAAATCAGAATTAGCCAACATAGGTTACAGTTATATGATGATATACTTAAATATTGAATATTTCGCCTCAGATGCCCCAAAATATTCCCATTCCGTCAGTAATTGAAGTCAGGCGAGCGATTCAGGCTCCTGGGAACCGCTTGTTCATTCTTGTATTTTTTATGCATGTATTATGCTAGTTGATTTATATTCAGACGGGCGTCTTTAGTTGAAAGAAATATGTTTTGTTTTAAACCATAAGCGTTGAACGTTTGGTATGCCAACTCAAGGCAGCAAGCAGATACATCTGGTCACATTAAAGGCTGCTGGCTGTTTGTGTTTGAATAGCTGCTGTTTTATTTAGGTGGTGTTGTGTATGCTTATTCCACATATCATTTTCGTCCATGAACGCGTTCCTTTTTAGTTGAAACCGGACTCATAATATAAATATTCCCGATGATTGTAATTTGTTTTTTTTTTGGGTGCCATTTAACATATTTAAAGTACTAATATATTTGTTTATATAGAATTTAATTTCGTTTTGTACTCTGATTGACAAAAAACGTTTTCAGAGCGTCTTTTTATTAAAAAAGAATCATGCTTTTCATGTATACCTCATTTTGTACATTTGTAGAAAAAGATAGATTTAGAAATGGAGCTTCAAGATGAAACGGGGAAATCCATGAAAGCCATCGATGTTTTCTCAATAGCAATAAATTACCTTAAGGAAGAAGCAAAGAAGAAATTAAAATCAACGCTTGCACATACTGACGAAAGCGATATACAGTATGTTATAACAGTACCTGCGATATGGGAAGATGGGGCAAAACTTTTCATGCGAAAGGCAGCTGAAATGGTATTTATACAGTACTATAACTGAAGCTTAACCAGCTCAAGCTTCTATCGAGAAATACTTAAAATTGAAAACAAAGAGTATTGAAAACATGCACATAAAATCTTCAAATAAAAAATATGTCTGATAGAATACCTGGTTTGCATATTCGCTTTTTTCACCGATTCAGGAACAGAACTAGGTCAATTCTGTTGTTGAATGAAAAAATTGAAATTTTAATCATGACTTCAATCAGTTGGAAACATTCGTTTTTACATTTTATGGGCCCAAAATATTGACCAACGAGAATAGATTTTCAATAGTGTTTCATATTTGAAATCAGTCAGAAAGCATATCAAAGATTTTATGATCCTTTCAATGTTAAATAGTTTTTGCCGAATGTCCTATAGTATAGTTCAGGCACGGGTCGACAATTCAGGCTCCTTGGAGTCTTTTGATTATTTATAGCATCGTTACATGTATAACGTTAGTGAGAGAAACGTTGACTACTTTCTCAGATCGTTTTATATAATAATAAACATAATAAACATGCACATAAAATAAAATGATAAAAATACCGCTGACCTTTTTACGCTTTGATTTTAATATTTTATGTATTATAAAGACTGGTATAAAAAGTGATCAGCTGATGATAGCATTGGAACCAGAAGCAGCATCGATATCCTGTGAAGAACTGAAAACAGTGCGAGAGGGAAAAAACTTTTCTTCCACTATAAAGGAAGGGACTAAGTACGTGGTTGTCGACCTCGGAGGTATTATAAAGCTTTACTTTGCAATATATAATATAACTGTAAAATTATTTACATCTTGTCCAAACTTTCGTAAAATTAATACAATGTAGTACGATATATGAAAAAAAATCATTCCATGGTTTCAGCCGTTGGTGGAAAAATTCAAATTTACGTCAAATGTAATGGTTGATAGTGATTGTTCTGATTAGTGTTTGGCTGATGGTTGTACTGAGATGATCACCTTTATATCGCTTTTATGTCTTCACAACTGTTATGTGTTTTGTGTTACTACTGGACCCTATGATCGCAATGGAAAAGGTAGGTTTGGCCATCAAACCTGGTTAGCCCTGCATTGTTTAAATGCCTGTTACAAGTTACTACAATTGTAGTCTTCAATTATGTCTTTTCAAGATTCTTTAGAGGTGCTTTATCCAAAATGTTAAAAAAGTTAAACAATATATGAATATGAAGAACATAGAAAAAAAAATGACGAACTAAAATCATACCAAATAGTTAAAGTATTATAAATAATAACTGCAATTTAAACACTTTCCTCCCAAAATAGAGTTGTTTTTTTTTCTATGAATTTTTTGCGTATTTAAGTCCGTGAGAAGTAGGTCATTGACATACTACTTATTGATTCAGCTTGGATGTTAAATGAACTAAATAAATTCTTTGCAGTGCAAATGTTATTACTTCATTATGAATGGAATCATTTTATGTTTTGGAAACCTTTCTAAGTGTGGTTGATTCAATTGTCTTATGAGATATATTGCTCCCACATTACAGGTGGAACAGCCGATATAACAGTACACGAAAGTAAAACAGACGGCATTTTAGAGGAGGTATGTGAACCAAGCGGAGGACCA
>CAXARO010000821.1:0-35776 GCA_963971305.1 Arcuatula senhousia
ACCATTTTGTAAATAAAGGTAATAACAAAACTACCGAACTTGAATGATCAATCTCATAGTCCAGAGAAAATGACAAATACGAATCAGTCATACCGGAGAACTGGTGGATCGCAATGGTCCTGACTTGGTACAGGCATTTCAAACGAAATGGTGGGTTAAACCAGGTTTTATGGCGCCAAACCTCCCTCTTCCATTGCGATCTTAGGATCCGGTAATGACCATAGAACACAACATAGTTGTGAGACACAATTGGGATATTGAGGTGATCATCTCAGTACAGCAGACCAGTCAAACACTAATTAAAACAATTAACTATCATATCTTTTAACTGAATTTTGAACTTTTTCTACTAGTGGCTGATAACGAAGAAAGAATTTTTTTAGTGATCGTATGAGACGTATTTTCTTATAGCCCTGCTTCAAAAGTCGGTCACGAAGAAACCGGTGTCTGATCAAAAAATCTGTGAAATGTGCGCAAGCTCTGGCATATCGAATAAGTTGAGAAATATAAACACCGTATGCAGGAGAAGTAGGTATATTGCTCTGTAGATTAGGAAAATTAATAATTTGAAAATTAAAATCGTCTCGTTTATCGTAAATTTTTGTACTGAGATGACCACCTGGGTCAAATTCGAGGTGCAAATCCAAGAAAGACGTGAAGCAATTAGATTCGGTGGTTTCGTTAATCTCCAATTCCGGAGGATATATTGAAGGAATCCAACTACCAAATGAAGTGTTATTGACAGAAAGGACATCATCAATATATCTGAATGTAAGATTAAATGACCTTGCCTCTTTCATCGTCCTGTCATATCTGTGTCTTTCTTTCTATTTCTGCACCAAACAAAGCATATGGTTTTTTTTAAGAAAATGGGTTTGTTTTACATGTACGTAACCAATACAAATATGATTGCAAATTGTAAAACCAAAGACGACATAATCAACCATTCTTTCGTGAAAACACCATTAGATGACTTGTGAAATGTGTTAATCACCAAATTATAAAGTTCTTTTATGATCATCTTTAATCAATTTGTCAATTATACTCTTAATGAATAATGTATTTCATTTCTTTCTTCAAATGAGTTGAATAGAAATATTCAAAAAAAAATAACGGAAACCGTGAAATTTGATATGAATGCGGGAGTTATATAAAAGCAAATATTTTATTTTTCACCACATTTTTGTTCAAAGAAATGAAAAATTAAAAGAAAATATTATAAAATGGGTAGCGAAGAAACTTCAGGTACAATATATACAAACCAACTTTGCAAGCTATATGGAATTTGATTATCATTGTGAAATTTTCAGCTGAAAATGCACTGTGGTTTCATTATTATTTGTGGGGTATCAATTTTCGTGGTTTTCGTGGGTACAATGTAGCCTTGAACCACAAAATTTGGTATCCCACGAAAAGGAAAATTAACATTGGTGTGTACGCTGCAGACTAAAGAACCACGAACTCAAGAATCCACGAACTGATACTTTTTCACCAAACCACGAAAATTGGTACCCACGAAATTAAATGAATCCACAGTATTTTGAAATTGTTTAAAGGGGTTTGAATAAATGAATAAAGCTGAATAATTTTTATAGGATATGGACGAATAATAAAAAAAGAAAGAGAAAAATGTTAGTCCATGTTTTCGATATATGCTATTAGTTTTATAAATTACTTTTTGCATTACTACCGATTGGCTTCTTTTAACCTTCTAAAACATTTACAGAGTAAGTAAAACTTCTTTAGAAATAGTGAACTTGATATTCATTAAATCATATACCTTTGAAAAAGAAAAGATTCATGGGCAAAAGATTTCAAGTTAGTGAGATGGGTCTCAAAATTCTGCCACAAACTTCAAACTATGAGGAGCAAACCTTAAACAGCAATTTAGAGCTTCTAGCTGTGCGAACAAACTGTAAACCAACTTATTTTTGCGAGCGATTTATATTCACGGATTTCGCGTTGATCAGAAATTCGTGAAAATAAATCTCGCGGATTAACTCATTTTATAGTAATTTAATGGTTTTCAAGAAAAATCGCGAAAATAAATAGCCGCAAAATAGCCCAATGCATACGGCAGTTAAGCACGAAAAATAGTAGTCGTGAAAATAAATTGGTTTACAGTTACCTAACTATAAACGTCAGGCTTTAACTGGTTTTTTTTATGCAATAACTTATGCACATCCTTGATCAAAATATTTATAAAAATATCTTCAAGAAACAATTAGTGTCAATAATGATCTCGTACCCTTGTATCAATGATGGTAGATAAGCATCTTGGATTACAAATACAGAGATACCAAGCTTTACAATTAAGGCTAATGTCATGTTGAATTTGTTTTGGTTAAGAGAAATTTGATTGCTTGTGTTCTTTTGATGTACATTCTGAATAATCACATGAAGAAATGGAGAGTGTATTTAGAGCTTGCTAAATTTAGTGTATCTTCCATTACAAAAGTTTCATTCCTATTCTTAGTGTTAATGAGCTGCTTTTAAGTTCATAACTTGATCCATTCGTTTTATGATTTGAATTTTGTCGAAAATGGATAATTGGTTAATAATTTCAAATTTCTTTGACTGCAAAGTGATTTATTTTTCTTTCCTTCTTTCAAATAATACTTGTATTAATAATGAGTTTAAATGATGTATACTATTTAAAAATGTTGTGTACAAGTTGTAATTTTGTTTATATCATGTACAAAATTTTTGCACAAGTTATAACTTGTAAGGAGCAAATATACAAGTTATAACATGTACAATTTTAGCCTGTACATGTTATAACTTGTACAAAATATTTTAATTGAAAATTTTATTACAATACTAATAAGCTTTTGACTAAAAAAAGGGTTAGAAACCAAATTAAAAACATATTATTTAAAAAAAAAATAAAAGAATTTAAAATCAAAATTACACCTTAAAGTACTATCAGAAAAAGCACATCAAGAGGCTGATGAATGTAGTTCCTGAGAAAACAGCGACGGAAATCTTTGTGACGCCGCAGGACGATACAAGATGACGAATAATGCCAAAGTAACCTCTATTTGTCGCTTCTGCAACATGTTGCAGACAACATAATAAATAGATATTTTTTTTAAAAAAATTTTAAAGATTTTATCCTTTAATTTTGGTTTATTTGATAAGTAAAAACATAAAAAAAAATTAATAACAATGTTAATATGTGTTAATCGTGTTATTATCGATAATTATTAATTTTTTCATTTAAAAAAAACGAATATTTTATATGTAATTACTTTGGAATAAATGTTGTTCAAGTTAACCTGATTTTTTGCATTATTTTGCATATACAGGCTAAAATTGTACATGTTATAACTTGTATTTTTGCTACGTACAAGTTATAACTTGTACAAAATTACAACTTGTACATAAAATATATATGGATGTAAGCGCACATATAGACCCGGATTTAATTTTAAATGAAAAAAAGTTTTATTTGTGCTTTAGGTTATCTTTTGATTCTTTATTTTTTTATCAACAATTAAACCTGAATACAATTTTTTTTTACAGTCCGTCTGCAAAAATGACTATGACTAGGTGGAATAGAAATATAAAAAAAGTACGAAACAATGAAATTATTTTTGATTCAGGAGTACGATAAATGCAAAATCTTTTTGCGTTTTCTTCATAAAATGTTGATTCAATTTTAATTTATCAAAAATCTGAAGAAAATATCCTTGAACTGAATGCAAAAACAAATTAAAACGAACATAAAGTAATGTTATTTGTTGATGCAAAATTATAACAACAAATCCCTAAGATAGTGAAAAAAATGCTCTTAACTGTAATCATCTAAATGTACATCTTCTAACCTAATAATAAATATAGTTTAACTATTGCTGTAATTAATAATACAAAACCATTGACCACTGTAGTTATAAAAATATCTAGAACAAACAATTAGTGTCAATATTACTCTTCAAATACTTTGTATCAATGATGATAAATTAGCATTCTGCATTGCAAGTACAAAGAAAATTAGGTTAATGTCAAGTTAAGTTTGTTTTGGTTAAGAAAAATCTTATTGCTTTAATTATGATTAACAATCACAGAAAAGAAACGTAGAGTGTATTGAAAGCTTGAGTTTTTTTTATCGAATATGCTATGGACATTCTACGGTCACAAGTTGTTAATATTCTATTCTATACAAAACTGGTGATACATCTGGAATATTATTTCTTTCAACTTCTGGAAATAATTTAAAGATTTTGTTAGTAGTCTTGGAACTGGATAATGTCCCACTATCACTCAAGTATATTTACCTGAAAATATCGACTTTGCAAGAAATTTGTATTTTGACAGAAATGTTTATTCAAAACATTGTCCTCCTTCTGTGTTATGGAAATATCGTGACGGTGAACGGAAATGATTACGAAAAAATCTGCGAAGTTAAAAATGAGCTACTACAAAACTACAACAGAGATTCGGTGCCGGTTAAATTTCAAAATCACTCTTTGGAAATAAACGTGTCATTATATATTATGGCGCTTCAAAGTCTTGACGAAAAATCCCAGGTCCTCTCAACATCTGGATTTTTCATGATAACCTGGGAGGATTCCATATTTACTTGGAACGAATCTAAATATAGCTATATAGACCGAATGACAGTCAAGGTCAACGACTTATGGGTTCCTGATATTTTCGTTGTCAACAGCGTAGGTGACATGCGCATTTCCCAACTCTATGACAGTGAATATGTCAATGTTTTATCCAATGGGCTAATGACTTGGTATCCGTCATGTGAACTGCAGACGTCATGCGCAGTAGATATATCCAAGTATCCATTTGACATACAAATTTGTAACATAAGGATAGAATCTTGGTATCATGACGGTAGAGATTTTATTTTTCAACCGGGTGAACCAGGAATAGACTTTTCTTCTAGTCATTTTCTAGAAAATGGCGAGTGGCAAATAATTAACATTTCATCAGAAGCTTACAGGTACTCTCACTACCTAGAGGGGTCGATATTTTATACCGGAATAGAATACAGAATAACTTTACAACGAAGATCACAGTATCACTTCTTAACAACCGTATTTCCGTTTCTGGTACTGATGTTTCTGAATACCATCTCGACATTGATTCCAACAGAATGTGGCGAAAAACTAGGATTCTGCATGTCACAGTTCTTGACTATGATAGTTTACCTTACCCTCGTAGCACAGGCAATGCCGACATCGTCACTTACGATTTCATACTTTGCCTTGGTTGTCGGATCTCAAATATTGATAAGTGGACTTTCAACCTTCGTTGTGGCAGTAAGCATATATTTTAGAAACAAACCAAGCTCTTCTTGTCCACCTGTGGGGTTGCAAATATTACTTGCTCCTTTTATTTACATACAGAATACAATGATTTCACGAAGGGATTCTCGCGGGTCTCTCATTAAGATTTCATGGAAATGTCTGGACAAAAGAATTAATTTCGTTCTTAAAGCAATTCTATATATCAATGTGTTTTTATGTTTTTGCTTTGTTCTAATTGTTTTGTGGATTTTATAATGTGATTCCGAAGGGCTATATAAGTTATGTATTTGTAATGTTTAGTTCCGATTATGGCTGAATAATGCCGACGGGACAATAAACAGATAATAATCAATCAATCAATCAATTAAGTGGAGAGTATATCATTAGTGTGTTTATGAATATATGCTTAAAGGATTGACATGTCTTGAATAACTAGTACGACTATGTGGGAAAAAAACGATACATGGCAAACTTAAGATGCCACTTACGTCCCCAGATAACAAACTACTGGGGATAACGTGTCATTTCTGCAATTAATTAGATCGTTTGCAAAAAAATGCCAAGATTCGTTTTAGTAAAGTTAAATAGAAGTGAGAATAAAAATAATATGATTAACTGACTACACGCGCATTGCCTTACACATGTTATAAAGTGTAATAAATTTTGAATGAACTTTCTGAACAGATTTGCTTACTACAGCTGGTCACTGTCGTAAATAACAGTAAAACACTTACAACTTAACTTATCATTAAATATATAATTATAAACAAATTCTTTTATTTTTTTTTTATTTTTCATGTATCTATTTATATAAAAATGAAAAATCGTCAGCATACAACTTTTTTCCAAATGAGCAATCGGGATTTGTTTCCATTTTCGTGACCCTTTCCTAGTTTCCGACGATTACATATTTTTCCAATGCATAAATAAATGCAACTAACCTTTTTGAGTTCATTTTCAAGCATCTGTATGCATAATTATTATCAGAAAAGAGTGTATTATTTTGATAGGAATGTGTAAGTTGTTTATTTAGAACTTATAATACGACTCATTGTTTTAGTTTTGTATCAATAATACCGCTATATATATACTGTATGTTTAGAATAGAATATGCATTGTCTCTGCTCATCCACATATAAAAAACGCTATTTATATATATATATTCTGTGTATATATACTGTATGTTAAGAATAGAATATGCATTGTCTCTGCTCATCCACAAATAAAAAAACATGTTAAAATTTAAATGTTCTTTTATGTATGAAAACTATTAAAACTAGCTTGTAAATCATTTTATTCTTTTTTATTCGTTTTGCACAAATATTTGATTGAAGGTTATTATAATATAAATATATGTTGTAACGGTTTAAGTAAATATACACTTTATCTTGTAAGAAGCAAAGAGGCACCAAAGGACATTCGAATGTCAAAAGTTCGAAAGGACAACAACAAAAATACATGTAGTCAACACGAACGAAAACAGCTTTAAGAAACACAAAATATAAAAAAAACACAAAATCGACGAACAAAAATAAACAACGCGAACTCAGGTCGTAACGAGAGTGAACTCGGGCACCCGGAACTCCGAAAAACTCGTTTTGATTATGCTTCCTCCTAGATTGGAAATAACAAGAATAAAATATGTACAAAGAGAGATCATTTATATCTAAATTACAACAAATTCGATACTAAAAGTTTTGCTACGACTGACGCGCGTTTCGTCTATTCAAGACTCATCAGATGCGTTCTACCAAAAGTTTAAAATGCATAACACTATATGATCATGAAGAGCATAGAAGAAGAATTATACCAAAAATGTCGAAACAGCGACCAAATTATACTGAGACTAACCTAAGTCTGGGGTAGGAACATATGACTGCAAAAGTTATTTGACGAACTTTTACTTAAGGTAAAAAAATATATAAATATCTTCAATTTGCTTTAAAAAAACAAGTTATATATGTAGACAATCTCATTATATAGATCCTTGTGGATCCTTAATAGTTGGTAACGAATTTACCACTGTTTTTTTTTTCCAATTAATGTGATAGGGTTTAGGTAGGCAGCAAAAGGTAGGGTAGGTTCAGACATATATCTTTCGCCTAAGAAAATCCGGACAGAGTAAAAATGCATAAATAGAGAAGTTGCATCTGCCTTTAAGCAAAAAAAAGCCTTTTATCATATACAAAACAAAGGAAAGAACAAACAACTTACACATTCCTATATAATGATTCCACTTATTGTCATGTACCACCCAGAATGAAAACCCATTCCGGCTACCGAAAGAAAACACCAGAAATTGATAGAAAATGACACCTAATCGAGGAACAATTTCCCCAAACCCCATGTTATATCTTTATAAATTAAGAAGACAAAAAACATCCGTGACATCTAAGTGTCTTCTACAAGAAAGAAGAAAGTCACCAACCAAAGCTGCAATTACTGACAACACCTTCACCATCAATGTCAACTAGTGAAAATACAACATCTTTGGTCACTCTGATTGCATAACAGAAAATTGTATATATTTCACAACTTGTACAACTTGTTCTACCCAATATGTAGGCGAAATAGGGAATCCCTCCAATTTAAGATTAAACAACTACAAATCATAATCCATAACATAAGAGACTGCCCACTAGCTAGGCATCTTGTATCTAGTGGACACTCTTTTATACTTTATAAAATTTCAGATCACTGAAGTACATTCTAATGGGATACTTACTTAAAAACAAGCGAAAAACTTTTTGATATATCAGCTCCGAACCCTGGAACCTGATGGTCTAAATGAAAAAGACCCAAAAATATTCAAAATTCAAGCTAAAAAATGTTTTTGAACATTTTATTTCTTTGAACATAAATATTGTATATACCAACACTGGAAAGTCACAGTTAACCATACATGTGCATCAGTGTGTTTTAAATGACAAATTCTGACAAAGGAATTTGCAAATTACACAAATTTGCCCTAAGAAGAGATCTTGAGGCCTCGAAATATTGCCAAAAATTCATATTTCATTTTAATTTACATCACAATAGTGTTACCATTACATCTCTAAACATTAAATTATATATTTACTTTGTAATTGCATCCGATTTTGTAAAACAGATCCACGCTTAATTAATGTAATTAGTTCGAAAAGTGTGTGCTATTCCTAGATACACTTATAAATGTTTTTAAACCATAGGGTTCTTGTTTAAGTTTTCCTTCTTGCTGATTTGGTTTGCGAATTCTGGTTTCTGCACTGATAACATTTGATTTTACATGTAAATTCTAATGATTTCCATGATAAACGTACTTGTTTATGTACTGTAATGTTAACATTGTTTCAATAATGAAAGATATATGTAATTTCCCAAATGATGGCAAAATTAAGAAAATATAAATATTGCTATAAGTATTAGGTCCTTAGCAATCTTATGCCAATAAAAATGAACATGTAGTTACTTTTGTGACTTTTTTATCTTTTATTGGTACAAATGTAACAACATCTATTGATTTCTAATAAAACATTTACTAGTACATTAATCTTATACCTAATGTATGTAAATTCATCGTCACAAGAATAGGCTTTAAAGAATATCCAACATAGGTACTTTAACTAAGGAGTTTAACAATTGGTAGGCTTTTGATATTGGCTCCGTTTATAACTACTGCTTAAAGTTTATGCAACCATAAAACCAAGCTGATAAATTCCAATTTAGTTCCAGTAAAAAAAATCTATAAAAGTGATATTTCCAATATCACGTAAGCTGAACGTTCCAAATACAAATGACAGCAAAGTTCCAGACAATAAATTTTGCTACGACTGACGCGCATTTCGTCTATTCAAGACTCATCAGAGGCGCTCTACCATGCATCTATCGATGGTGCAAGTTTCATCTCAATATATACACTATTCAATAAAATATTTATTACTAGTTATCATAAAATGCGTACCAAGAAAGACACAAACCATTTCTATGGTTGGACGGCTAGGATTTAAAAGAACTACAAATAAAATATCTTTATTGACCTACAAAACTAATAAGAAATAATATCAGATTTACATCTTTACAGTTATATCTAAAAAAAATTATGAAAATTTTACTTATTTTGGGTAACATTCTTCTGAAACCAATATGTTGCTTTACAATAGTAAGTATATATTTATTTCGAACTATAAAAAATTGTATTACAAGCATTGAAAACAAGATATAACATGCCTTTTTGCTATTTAAAGCCTATACTTATCATTTGTCAAGATATCATTTTTTGTTTATCTCGATGTATTCTTGGTTTCAATCAACTGCATATGATAGCAATTTTTCATCTATAAACATTGTACGATTTTAAAAACAAAAAATCATTTCTTATTCGCATTTTGGACGTAGTGATCTGGCATTCAGTTATTATTTAGAAAACTATATATATATACAATGATGTTAAGCGTGATCATTTTACACAGACAACTCGCAAATGTGAGACAACTTCCCAACACATTCTAAGTCGATCCATGAGTACCCATAGGGTTGATAGAATGCCAAACAGAATTCATTAAGTGGTCCATTTGGTTCCCCTTGGCCAAACTCTTTGAATTTCAGTGGTTCATTTGGTTTGCTGAACCAGTTAAATGAAGAATCTGAAGTGTAGCTGTATGCTCCCATCCAAAAGTTATCTAAAAAGTTGCAATAAATACAAAATACAACAGAAGATGTCACATAAAAACGAAATTTGTATGCTGCATTTGCATATCTCCGTGGATACCCTATCGATAGAAGCCTATGACAATATAACAAAAAGGTGTAACACAAAATTTTCTTAAAGATTTCCTATGTATATAATACAAAATCCACAAAGGTACTATTATACATAATTTATTATCGAGGAGTATAGTTGGTGGTATCAGTAACATATAAAATACATTCAATGTAAACTTTACATTTCCAAAATAAAATGGAAATAACTTTTGATTTGTTTCAATACAGTTTATTATAGTAAAGAACAAAAGAATACTCTTGTAAAACCCTAAGCCTGCAATTATTAACGGATTTACAAACTTTAGGCTCAAATTGTATCTTTCCGTTTTTGTAGACAAAAATAAGTTTTCCATGTCCCAGATGAGCGCAATTGGGCAATGTGAACGCAATTGTTGTTCTGTTAAAGACTTTTGCTTTGTCTACCTTTATCGAATTTGACACACTGATTTTGAAACTAGCAATGCAATGGGTGTGCTATAGCAAACAGGAACCTGCTTTCTCTTCCGGAGCACTTGACTTCACACTTGTTACATGTATGACTTGAAATTGTGTTGTTGATTTCTATTCGGTTCATTTTGTGTTTTTTATGTTTAGTATTTCCTCGTACTGTTCTTGTCCGTGTTTCCATGTTTTGTCGTCGCCATTTCGGACTTTTGACACAAGAATACCCCGTTGTTGCCTCTTTGCTTCTTTCTAAATTGTAAGCTTAGACTATTATCGTCTTGAGATTATGTTACTTGCATTTGTATGATATTTTCTTTTTTTAATTCCACACTATGTACGGTGTTATTCCTAATTATGTATACAACACCTGTTTCTTAATTTTTGCCTTAAATTGTTTGGTTTGAGAATCTCTGAAGGGTATTCAATAGACGAACAATGGCCACATAAGTAATTTAAAGTCTTTTGTTTGAGACTTCTTGTGATGATGTTTTTGGGTTTGTACGCACAGAACTTACTTTTGGTTTTAAATCTTTTCAATTTATCTTTGAGATAGTTGTTTTCAAGCTCAGTTTCAACTTCAACGAGTTTTCCTCCAAGGCTCATACAATTCGCCTAAAATACATTTTATACAACCAATGTCATTATTTTGGTCAGAAGCATTACGATACTGTGAAATAAGCTTAAAATAAAGTTCCAACATATGTGTCATTTTGAGGTTCAATAAGGATATCTAATCAAATCATAAAAAAACGGAACTGCAGAAAACACACAAGTAATCACCAAATATTTATTGAAAAGAGAAAAAATTGTCCGGTTTTTTTTTGTCTTTTCATCTTCCGGGGCATCTAAGTTTACTGTCGGTACCACTGGAGGTCTTGTTGGTGGTTGTTTTCAAGTTGTTGTTTCTTTTTATGTTGTCTTTTTATGCAGTTCTTGGTCGTATTTTCTGGTTTTGTCTTTACACTTTTCGGATTCGACTACCCATTTGGTATCTCTTTCTTTCTTGTCTTACTGCATTAGACTTTAAGCGTCTCGCCTGAAGATCCTCAACCTTTAATATATGGAAGGTCAGTTGTTTGTTTTGCTTCTTGCTTTCTTGTTTGGAATTCCTCAGTGGAGGTTGTACATACCATTTCCATTGAATGGCATTACATTGAATGGAATCACCTTATGTATTTTAGTTATTTTATCCTTTTTCTGACTTTTTGTCAATTTTAGATAGATATTGAAATATATCGTGCTTTCTGAGTTGAATAAATTTCAAGATATTCACTGACTGAATTACACGACTCATTAAACTCGAGTGCAAATTTATTTAACCCTCTTAGGGACGGACCATTTAACTTGAAGGGGGGGCTTGTTTTTTTGTTTTGGTCAGAAATTTTTTTGCCGCGCATAGTATCTATTTTTCGAAGGTACCTCGACAGAATATTTTCTTTTTATTATTATCATTATTTTATATGGCAGATATCCTTCTTCAGAATATTTTTTTCTTACCCCCTGCTGCTAGAATATTTTTTTTCATCAAAAATAATTTTCAGTATTTTTTTAGGAGAAAACCAAGCCCCCCCCCCTTCAAGTTAAATGGTTGGCGTCTTAAAGTTTCCCGAGAGGATAACGTAACACAGAAAATTACACAATACACAATTTATCGTTCAATAATTTCATTGTTTTTCATTAAATTGATGATCTATTTGTCATTTTGATCCAAACTATCTATAAAATAATAAGTTTAACTAATCGGAGTGACGAATATCAATTTGAATGCCACTTTTGTCGAAAAATGCTTACTAGGTATTAACCTCTACACACTCGTTGAATTCCGACGTTTTCCGGCGATTTTCGCCACCCGTCATTAGTTTTACTATAATACATTTCGTACATACCTTTGCGTCACTCATTTGCAGTAGAGTATCAACAAATTTATACCAGGAGAAATAAAATCTTACACAGCTCGTACAAGTTTTCGGTGCTGAAAAAAGAAAGAACTTATTTATGTTATTGATATCTAAGTAATATATTGTATATGTGATTGTATTCTTACTTTCTTCTAATTTTAATTTTCAACAACAATGTGTTTTTTTTTCTTCTATTTTTACCTTTATGATTTGAGTTTTCATATTACATCGTATTCACATTTTTTAATGGAATATACTCTTTTAGGAACATCTGAATTTGTCTTGTATTTTATAAACAAGAATAATTTAGCTAAATTTTTCCCGCTCCTAAGGGCAATTGTCTCCTTTGTTACGCAACTCCTACTAGGTTATTTGGAAAGCGAAACTGAAACTTGGCTCAGTATACATAATTGAACTATAAGTGGGGAATATGCCGAAGCTTTCGGAATTTTGATAATGCCCCTAGGGGATCAGCTAGATAGTAAGCCTAAGTGCACATATTTCCTTTGTAACACAACTCCTAATAGGTTATTTTGTTTGGTATACGAAACTGAAAGTTGGCTCTGTAAATCACTATGGATGTAGATTGTGCCGAAAGTTTCGAAATTTCAATCATGCCCCTAGGGGCTGGGCAACACAGGTAACCGTAAGGGCGCATTATTATTTTGTCACGCAACTCCTCCAACGTTATTTGGAATGCGGAACTAACACTTGTTTCAGTGATACATGTAGCAGTATCAAAGTAACTTGTGCTATAGGTTTCAGAATTTAAATGATAACCGTAGAGCCTAAGGGCAGGTTATTCCTTTGTCTAAGGTGATTTGAAATACAGGTAAGAAACTTGGCTCATTAATTGCACTATGTCATTTGTAATTTAACTATCAAACACCAGAATATTCAGCGAGGCTTTTTCGATTAGTTTGGAATATCTAGTAAAAAATGAATTTCCAATATGCCAAATAAGAAAGGTTAACCTTAAAATTATTCTTTTTTTCCAATATTCATAGATCTGTTAAAATTCAAAGTTTGTATATCAAAACTGACGTTGTCAACTGATAAAAACAATTATTTATTACCAGAAACTTTGATGAACATCCAACCTAGTTCATGTGTCCCTGCATCATACGAGCTGTCATATGTAACCATACAAGTTTCTTTCATTTTGTTAAATGCCGCATACTGACATGTGTTGATCTTCAAACAAGCATTTGAACATTGTACGAGAGATCTTGCTGCAGCCTGCTTGATGTTGGAACTGGTTAAATATGTATCATGTTCTACTGAAAAATCACCTTCCAAAAATTCTGACGAACTTAAGAGGAAAAAACTAAATGACAGGCTCAAGCTCAGAAGACCGCATGGTACTGACATCTTTGTTACTTTCTTCCAAACTCGATTTTAAAATAAATAGTATATGAACATGTATAAACAGTGATTCATTTTATATTGGTGCTTTTCGTAATTAAAGCAATATTTCTTAAAATTTCTAAATTGCTTTTTCAACAAGTAACCCTGAATACAAATTAGTTAATTAATTTATAACCTTTCTGTTTGACGAGTTCGACTTATTATAATGTTTAACGATTACAGTATATCTGTTGTTTACTAATTTCAAATACCCTGATAGTATTTTTAAGTAGATTTCCAATTTCACGCTTAGTAGATATTCTATTTACTTTTTTTTTCCACCGGGTCCCTTCTAAGGTTGAAAAGAGAAATCTTGGAGAAGAAAATCAAATATTATTTGATATGAGATAGTGAGTTTGATTTTTTACCAAAGTTTTGTTCACCGTAAAATAATAATTTTATATAAATCAAATTAACAGGTTTTATCGATAGTTTTTGTAGTTGTTACAAAGAGCAACAATATTTTTTTATAATTTTCTTGAACAGCTGGGCAGTTGAAATATCTATGAGCTCTTACCTGTGCTTACCAAACTTACACGTCTTACCAAATAAGAAATATTTTGTTTCAACTAATTTATATCAAACATAACCTTTGATCACTTTAGTTATGAAGATATGTACAAGAAACAATTAGTGTCAATATTGCTCTTAAAATCCTTTTTATCAATGACGATAGATAAGCATCTTGCATTACAAGTACAGATAAACTGATCTTCACAAATAAGGTTAAGGTCATGATCGGTTTGCTCTGCTCAGTTCAATGAAGTGTGTATTCAGAGCATGATTCATTTTTGAGCATACTATGTTTTGATAAAAGTTTAATTCCTATTCTTCATATTTAGTCGATAAAGAGATGTGGAATAAGTGTACGCGACACAACCAACATTAAAGAAACGGCAATTTAAAAAATTACAATGGAAAACAGCCAGCAGTCTTCAACATGACCAGAGGTCACTGCTCGCCGTCTTGCATTGGCCCAAGACTAAAAATACAATACATAAGATTCAAACAAATCCCTAGAATATCAAAGAAAGACCCATTTCTGGACATACAAAAAAAAACCAGATAGTAGACAAGGACAAACAAAAGCTTTGACAAGGATTCCTGGCTTAGGACAGGCACATATAAAATGTGGCGGGGTTAAACTAGTTTTTTGGGCCCAACCTTCCCCCTATTGTTTATCTTGTACAAAGCACAAAAATAACACACTTTAAAAATCAAATCGATAAAAGTTCAATCCACCAAGAGAGAACCTGAGACAAGAGTACTTTACGAGAACAACGAAACGTAAAGGAACTCCCTTGAGAACACTCGCAGTTACTGACAGCTAGCTAAGAAGCATTTATCGATTGATGTAAAAAAAAAATCAAACATATCGATTCTAAATCCAACATAACACTTCAAACAACAAATGATTTAGTATTATATCATCATACAAAACCGACATATTTGATCGCTGTAATGCTTCGAAACAATACAATAGTCAAAAAGTAAAAGATTAATGTTTTAGAGTTACTATCAAATTATCAATATTTCTACCAAAAAACATTTTACTATAACTTCCAACTTGTTAGATCTACATCTAGAAATTGACTCACAAGGAAGACTTTCAACAAGGCTCTATGACAAACGTGATGACTTCAACTTTCCATTCGTCAACTTTCTCTTCTTTCGTAGCAACATTCCGTCCGCTCCAGCTTATGGAGTTTACGTATCTCAATTGATTCGTTACTCCAGAGCGTGCGGGACTTACATCGATTTCCTTAGCAGAGCGACACGTCTGACGCAAAAATTGCTCACACAGGGTTATGTTGCTCCTCGGTTGCTGTCTTCACTCAAGAAATTTTACGGAAGACATCATGCATTTATAGACAAATATGGGATTTCGGTATCTCAGATGACTGCAGATGTTGGTTTGTGACAAGGTGTTGTTTTGTCTTCCTTTACCGGATTTGACACGCTAATTGGACTATTGGCAACGCCACGGGTGTGCTATAGCAAGCAGGAACTGCTTACTCTTCCGGAGCACCTGAGTTCACTCTTGTTTCGACTGGAGTTCGCGTTGTTGACTGATATTCAGTTATTTTGTGTTTCCATGTTTTACATGTTGTCTGTTTTTGTCCCTTTCCTGTTGGTGTTTACTGGTTTTGTCTGTGATACCCCATTGGTACCTCTGCTTCTTTATGTTCATAGACTTCTTATATGTTCATAACTTCATTCATTCGTATAAAGAGTGGGATTTTTTGTAAGCTGGATACTTTTTATTAAATTATAAATTTTGATCGTCACTTTTAAGGTTTAATAGAGACTTGTCCGGTCTGTATGCCATTCGGTTTCATAGCGCTAATACAAAGAATCAAAGCGCTAAAGCGTTAAAATGCAGAGCTAAATCTAAGCACTAAAAATAAAGAACGATCTGTGTTTCATAAACTTGAAACATAGCATATCAATTTTGTGTGTTTGCTCCGCACATTTACACATTCATTAAGAAATCTTTAATTTAGGTCCGCCCACTTGATCAAAGGTCAAAGGTCAACAATGCTAAAGCGTCAACGAGTATTAATACACGATTTGTAGTGCACATTTATATCGCATTTATGTTGGGGTATAAATATGTACGTCTTATTTTAGACAATAATATAACATTTGAAATACAAAACACGATTAATGTTCTGTAATAGATCCTGTGGTAGCAATATTGACTGACCGATTTACCCTTTCTAGACGAAAAAAAAAACGCAAAAATCAGATAGCTTTATGACTTTATAAGGCTCTGCCTAAAAATGAAATCGATTCCGGAATAAAATTCGAAGCTAATTGACAAATGGCCGCCGTCAAAAATTGACTAAAATTTTGTCCACTAAATTTTTCTACCTAAACCTTGATGGATTTGCATGAAATTTGGTATATTATTAGACCATCATATGTAGTTGGTTTTTTTTCCCCAAAAAAAAAAATCACGCGTCGGCGATTTTCGAAATGGCCGCCATCGAAAATTGAAAAAATGGGATATTTCTGAAACTATTTGACGGATTGCAATGAAATTTGATATGGCGAATGCATGTAGTTCATTTTGTTTGTTTTTGTTCTTGTCCCTGCAAGAGAAATTCGGTCTAATGTTATCATCATATCAACGTCCAAATGAAATTTCTTTTAAACATTTAATCTAGTACATATGTGTCTTTATATGTGTTTAACTATATAGGTAAGATTACTTAGTCTGTTATCTTTCGACCTTAAAAGGCAACGATAACATAGGTGTGTTGATTTATAATGGACACTTTTTATGCAATAGGATGTATGTCTGGATCCTCCTTAGATGGACTAGATTTATGTTACGTGAAGTTTTTGCATGATAATGAAAGTCGATGGAGATATCAGATACTGGCAGCAAACACAGAACCATACAATCCTGAATGGACGAATAAACTTGCCACAGCTCGGGAGCGTAATGCAGAGCAAACTGTAAGACTTCATATTGAGTATGGCCATTTTATTGGTAACACTACCAATGACTTTATAGAAAGAGAAAACATCAAGGATCTTGATTGCGTTTCTTCTCATGGACACACCATATTTCACCAGCCGGAAAATGGATTCACTTTTCAATTAGGGGACGGCGAAACTTCAGCAGCACATCTGAAACAACCGTTTGTTTGTAATTTCCGGAATAAAGACATTGCTTTGGGCGGACAAGGTGCACCATTTGTGCCTAATGGCGAGCGGTTTCTGTTCTCTGACAACGACATCTGCATAAATCTTGGAGGTATTGCTAATATTGGTGCTCAAGGTGTCAAAGGATACGACATTTGCCCTTGTAACTATGTTTCCAATTATCTTGCTAAATTGTGGGATCCTAATTTAGAGTTTGATGTCGATGGTTGTATTGCAAAACATGGTAAAGTTGTTGAAGATGTTCTTAAAAACCTAGATGATCTTGAATTTTATAAACAAGCCTCTCCGAAATCTTTAGGTGCTGAATGGATAGAAAGTAATATAATGCCAATTTTGTGTGTAAGTATTGAAATTTGAACGTCTATTTGTATTTTACAAGAATATGTCGATAGAGAAATAAGTAAACAAGTAAAAAATAACTGTTTGTCTCGTACAAATTCAATAAGACTGTACTTATTTGATTATCAACGAAAGACATTACTCTACCTTCAAATAATTATGTAATTCAAAACTATTTAAGGTAAATTTATGCAGTCCTTAGATTTAGCAGTAACCTCCTTTTAGTGGATTGATTTCTTTATATTTCCCATGTGAAAGAGTCTTAAAAGGAAATTGAGTTCTAAAAGTGCTTTTTAATCATTTCATACGACCCACTTTGGAACTTTCAATATTTTTAAAATTGTATGTGTTTATTTTTCAGATAAAGAATCATTCTATTCCCGACCTAATGAGAACATACACCGAACATGTCGTTAACCAACTGACAAAATCCTGTATTCAAACTAGGGACGCACTAAACGAGAAAAAGTCTGAAAGTAACAAAGCATTGAGTATCCTGATTACCGGGGGTGGAGCATTAAACACGTTTTTAATGGAGTGTTTTCAGATAAGATTGGAAAAGGAAGGATTTAAGATTGCTAAACCAGACAAAGATACAATATGTTATAAGGAAGCTCTGATTTTTGCCTTTCTTGGACTTCGATGTCTCTTAAACGAAATAAACATATTTTGTGACGTCACTGGCAGTAGTTGTGATTCTATATCTGGAAGTATACATAGACCTGTTTCAAAAGATGCCAATGTTTCCAGAGTCGTACGGTATCTCATGAAAAACAATCAGTAATTCAGATAGTAGAACATATGTGAGGTCTTTCACTTATAGACATTTAAAAAGTCTATTTTGACTCTGAATTGACTCTTTGAACTATGTATGATGTTAACTTGTTAGATTATAATTGAGGATTCAAGTCCTTATGATGAAAGATTTGTATATGAGGGTAGGCGGTTATAGATAGCGAGCGTATAGGGCAAACCTATATAGTTATGATGCTATAGTGCGTGGTTATTTATTCTTTTGTATTGTTTGAAAAGGTGTATTTTACGTTAATTGTAAATAAAGATAATAAAATTAATGATTGTAAAAAAGGAAATGTTAATCTTGAGACTTTGAGTAATACGAGCGCCCGTTTATGTGTCTGGTTTAGCAGCACTTTGCAATATATAAAAAAATAATTTGCTTAATAAAACTGAATATTTGCTTTTTCTCGCCTGCGACGAATGATTATGGAAGTTGAAACATAGCTGACGACGGGGCGGCGCAATTTAACTTTTCTTTCGTTTATAATTTTGTGAACTTTTATCAAAAATTAAGTATCGAAATGCATAATAAATCTATATCCAATATTTGGTATACAGACTCTTTAGGTAAGGGTCTTTGCATATGTATCCATACCATGTGACCTTATACAATTATCCCCATAGTTGATATGTGATTCAGAAGGCCGAGCAAGAGATCGAAGCTTTTATTCCCGAGAAAGTTAGGTCAACAGAGGGCCTGTCTCGAGGGTAACCAAACTTTTAAAGGGAAAGAAGCTCTGGGACAAACCACATGCAACGGTATGTGACCCACATGCTTCTTTCCCAAAAAAGCAATTTCACCCGAGGGCATGTCCTGATTATTTAAACCTTACTTTCAAAGGGAAAGTCGCTCTGGGTCAAACACCAATTAGGGTGATAACTGTAATATCAAATCGAATAATAATGATATCCATAAAAGGGACATGCCAGAAAATATACGGATTAAAAAGTAAATTGAGAATAATACACTTAAGAAACAAAACAAAAATCAGATTTAAGCAGTTGCTGGCATCTCAGAACCGAAATTCTACTGATAGACAAAACATCAAATAATTGAAAACATTATCATTTAACATGTATATCGGTATTTTTTGCAAAACGCCTCGTCAGGTTTTTTATGTCATTATGACCTGAAGGTTTGTGCGACGGTTTTTCATTTTGAAATTGAACAAAGAAGCATCTCCATGCAAAATTTATTGCATGATAAGTTTCTTCTTTGCTCTGATATCGGTATCCAATGAATGCCACTTGAAATATGAACTTTATGAAGCGATTATCTTTGAAGATAGATGCATACTGAATTTGCTCTGAAATTTGATGCAGATACTTTAAAAGTCTTTATTCATGCTAAGATATGCACAACAAATGCATGTTTTACTACACGAAACACCAATCAAAATCCGCTTATTTATAATAAATGAATTATTGTCTAAATGGATTTTTGATTCATGTTTAACTCTGCGTTTGGAAAGATACAAAGATGCAAGGACCAAACATTCTACTGATTGTAAGTCTTTCATTCAGTCTTTATCTCACACATGTCACAAGTTCGTCAGAATATCTGAATGGCGATTTTAAGATACAGAATGACACATATTTTTCTAATACTAACGACGTGAGCCAGGCTTCAGCAAAAACTCTAATACAATGTGCACATGCTTGCTTGAAGACCAGCATATGTCAGTATGCAGCGTTTAACCACAACACGGAGACTTGCATGGTGACACGAAATAGCTCACATGACGCGGTTGGGCATGCATTAGGATGGACTTTAATTAACACCTCAGGTAATGAAAACATTTGATAACATTTTGTACCAATGACAATTCTACAAGTAATAAAATTGGTCAGGTGGAAGTCAGTACTTTTATACAATGTGCACATGTTTGCTTGAACAACAGTATAAATTTATATCAGTATGCGATGGCGCCCGGTGAACAATAAGACTTGCATGGTGGCAAATTATAGCTGATATGATGCAGATGCACGTATACTTTTAATGGAATTTTTTCAAAGTTTCCATATCGAGTATGCCATTACCGATTTCAATAACTTTTCTTATCATTAGCTGTTTATCAAAATATTCTTTATTTAACAGAAATCTGGTTGTATTGCGGTTAAAGTTAATTGGATTTAAAATAAAAAGTTTTATAATCCTTTTTCGAAGGGGACAGAAAACCTCTGTTTAACGTACATTTGGGTTTAGACACACGAGTTTAACATTCGAAAGCCTCGTTTTGGTATCAGTCCTTCAGACGAAAGGTCACGTCATAAAATCTTAAGAAAAAAATCTTTACAATTTGTCTTTTAAAGTTAATCATCAGTTTTTAAAAGTTTTAACAACATGTTCTATATCCATTCTTTTACATATTTAATTCATTATTTCGGTAGACCTCTGCGTAAAATGTCGCATATATCTCTATTAACGTCACAGCTTTTCAGTGGCGGCCATATGATCTCACTCTCTCTGTCTAAATAAGTTATTGATATCTTAAAGTAATTAATTGAATCTTATAAGGCACCGACCACT
The DNA here is from genome assembly GCA_963971305.1 of Arcuatula senhousia. Classification (NCBI taxonomy): domain Eukaryota; kingdom Metazoa; phylum Mollusca; class Bivalvia; order Mytilida; family Mytilidae; genus Arcuatula; species Arcuatula senhousia. The sequence goes on from CAXARO010000821.1 coordinate 21,096, forward strand.
TTTTTCTAAATATTCTGGCTCTGATTTTTGGCGAAAAAAATAATCTGGCACTCATTTTGCGCATTAGAAAAAAGGGTTTGCTGAACAAAATTTCTAGCATTGAGTGTATGGGAAAAAATAAGCTGGCCCGCGCAGCGATCGAACAAAAAATTCCCGGCTGAGGTGAAAATCCCAGCCCCCCCCCCCCCCCCGAAAATCAAATGGTCGGTACCTAACGTATGAATTTTATTTTAAGTTATTTTTTTATTATTTTTGTTATTGTTATTCAAATATTGATCTCTGCGGAATCCCTCCTTTTCTTTTGTCAATTTATTTTCCGCATCTGACACGTATCAGTATTTGTAGAGATGTTTAATATACTCCGGCGATCTGCAAGAAAGAGGAAACAGCAAAACAAAGTGGTTCAACCAGCGTCAGTACCTAGCACCAGCAGGGGAAACCATACAACACATGATCATGAGGAACTGGCAACACAACCTATCGAAGCAGTCGTTCAACCCCAAGTATCCGTGCCTGTTGCTAACTATTCAGACACAGCCCATGTAAACTTTACAACAGGTACTAGTGTTGGCCAACCTAATATGATTCAAAAGGGATCAGATCAACTGGGTTACAACGTATCCCCAAGCTTAAAACAAAAAAATGTGTCAGGCCAATTTATTGACTTGTCTCTCCTTTTAGTAAATTCTTTGTCTAGCTCCACTGATTCACAAAAATTAGACTCAAGAAAAGGGCAGCTTGTTATTCAGCCGAAACAACCTACGCCAATATTTGAGTCTATTGAATTGGACTGATGCCTTTATAATATATTTGATATTTTTTTATTAGCTAGATCAGAAAAAAATGAATGACTTGTTGAATAAAATGCACGTCATAAAATTAGGAGCTAAACAATCTCCAAATTGGAAGAAGCAGAGGTACCAATGGGGATATACGAATGTCAAAAGTCCGAAAGGGAAGAGACAAAACCAGTAAACACCAACAAGAACGGGACAAAAACAGAAAATATGTAAAACATGGAAACACAAAATAACTGAATTTCAATCAACAACGCGAACTCCAGTCGAAACAAGAGTGACCTCAGGTGCTCCGGAAGAAAAAGCAGTTTCTGCTTGCTGTAGCACACCCGTCGCGTTGCCAACAGTCAATTCAGCGTGCCAAATCCGGTAAAGGAAGACAAAACTCAACTCTATGACAAACCTACATCTGCACTCATCTGAGAGATCGAAATCCCATATTTGTCTATAAGTGCATGATGTCTTCCGTAAAAATTTCTTGAGTGAAGACAGCAACCGAGGAGCAACATAACCCAGTTATATGATGAACAATTAACTCAGAGTTGCTCAAAACCCTCTTGTGTCTTTGGCTGAAATAGACACAGAATTGTGGCTAATTTATATGAACAATTATTCACAAAATTCCAATCACACATCAGAACATATTGTACTCAAATGTTATGCATTTAACTATAATGGCTCATGCTATAATAATAATTGCCCGTACAGACAATGTTGTATCAAATGTAATGGCACTCATCCTTTCGTGACAAGTTTTAAAAATGAAAGTAGAATTATCTCCTTTCCAACGCCTAGTTTTGTGTCTAGACAAGGGGATCGTATCACGATCAAAGACCAAGGTTTGGGATTTCACAATCCTTTTTTTCTCGACAAAGGTAGATTTCGTTTGCGTTCTACATGTATGACTTGTAATTAAATACATTTGTATTTAATTGTATAGTATGTATTTATAATTTTTGTTGTTGTTCTTGTTGCTTGAATTGTATTATTATATGTAGGTTTATGGGACCTAGGAAATACCCCTATAAATGTTGAAGTTCTTGAGGAATTTGTTAAAGACTATGATAAGCCAGATGATAAATCACTTTCAAATCTGGTTTTAAAGAGAGATTTCGGTCCAAGGTCTTCAGTCAATTGCAATAATTTAGTATCTGCGGAAATTAATAGGTCTGATACACTGGAAAAGTTTACAAAAGAAGAGACCCTAGGTCGAATTGTAGGGTCATATACATGTACATCAAGACCTATTTCCAATCTTAGAATATCTCCAATAGGGTTAGTGGAGAAATCTGACAAGACTTGGAGGCTAATTACTCATTTATCTTTTTCAACAAATTTTGGGGTTATAGTTTTATTAGTGAGGAATTGTGTTATAATAGATATTCAAACTGCGATAATGTTATTTAGTTTCTTCTTCGGGGTAGGGGGCCCTTTTTTTTTACCTACTTGGGATAATGTTTGACGGCAAATATTACATGTACGAGGATAAGTGTCTTCCAATGGGCTGCTCTATTTCTTGTTCACTATTTGAGAAATTTGCAAGTTTTCTTCACTGGGTAGTGGAACTCAGGTTCTTCTTCTTTGGGTCATTATCTACATGATTTTTTTCTAGGGTGCACCTTCTTCAAATCAATGCAAATGTATAATGGACTGTTTTGAATCGACTTGTGAATCATTTGGTGTTCCAATAGCTGAGCATAAAATTGAAGGCCCTTGCTTAACCGCTCTCGGTTTGTTCATTGATTCCAAAGAAATGATGGTAAAAATTCCAGAAGTAAAATTACATAAATACCGTATTGAACTATCATTTATTTTGTCCCATAAAAGGATTCAGCTACGGAAATTGGTATCTGTATTAGGTTTAATGGCCTTTTGTACCCCTGCTATTCCAGCCGGAAGAACATTTTTAAGGAGGTTTTATGATCTTGTTTATTATTATGTAAAAATTACAAAAAAGACGAAGGCTGATGCTCAAGTGTGGTTAGATTTTTTGACAAATTTTATTGGGGAATGTTATTTACCGGAGAGATTTTGGTCACCTAATGAGACGATAAAGTTTTTCACCTACAGTACGGGTAACCTCGATTTGGGATGTGGCGCATTTTTTTATGGTCCTTGGGTACAGTTTAGATGGCCAGCGTTATGGTCAAAGCAAGAATTTATGAAAGACATGTCTTTGCTTGAATTCATCCCAGTTCTATTTGCTTGTCTTGCTTGGAAAGATAATTTGAGAGATAAGAAAATCATTTTCAATATAGACAATAAAGGCTTGGTTGCTATAGTTAATAAACGGACTTCCAAGTCAAAATTTGTAATGCCAATAATGAGACTATTCGTTTTGTCTACTTTAAGATATAATGTGCAATTCAGAGCGAGTTTCGTTGAAGGGTATAAAAACGAAATTGCAGATGCACTGTCTCGTTTTCAGGCGAATTGTTTTTGAAATTTGGAACCAGAGGCTAGTCTACATGCAGATCCAATTCCAGAGGAGTTCATGAAAATAGTTTCCAATATGAAATAGACTTTCTGCTATCGCATACAGTTGCGCCAAATACTTGGAAAGTGTGTGAGCGGGGCTTAAGCTCTTTTGATATGTTTCGTAAAACTTTTAATAGGAAGGGATTTTGGCCCATTCCTTTGTCGGACATTGTAGATATTATTGGTTTCATGTATAGACAGAATTTAGCACACTCGACAATGTGGGGTTGAACTACCATAGCAAATTAAAGAATATGCAAGATAATACAAAATCGTTTATCGTCAGGAAAGTGTTAGATGGGCAAAGAGAGTGTCGGCCAGGGAAAAAGATGCTAGGCTACCAATTAATAAGAGTCTTTTGGGAAGAATTTTACTCGTATTTAGTGTGGTTACGAAATCATATTTTGAAAATTCATTATTAAAGGCAGCATTTTCGCTGTGTTTTTATGGAATATTTAGAGTAAGCGAAATAACTGATGAAAGGTTTTATAAGAACGCTAATGCGTTTTGAAGATAGTCCAAATTATATTATCATTCACGTTGGGGGAAATGACTTGGGTAAAATAAGGTTAGGTGAATTAATAGTTATTTGTAGAAATCTATTGATAGTTATTTGTAGAAATTGGTTAACTGTTCATTAAGTATAATACTTCAGTTGTCACAGCTTGCCGCAGCTCCTATCGCTTTTCGGTGGTTGTTGGGTTAATAGCACAGCGAATCTTTATGTTGATATTTCTTTTTTTCCTTTAAAATAGCTTATCTCAAAGGGCTAGAAAAGGAGACGAAGTGATATGGCAAAAGTTGTCACAGCTTTAATATTTAAAATATGTTACATTATTATAGATGATATATCTGTATTCTTCTTTCTTATTATTTACATTTTAAACTTCAAGTTCTAAGGAAACAATATATTCCAAACTAAAAGTCCCCTTTCAATTAAATTAATATTCCAATTTTGAATAAGTCGGATTGCAGCAAATAGTCCTGGAAATCAGCGACTAAATTACTTCACTAAATATATATACTATAATAGTCCATAATATATAAGAAATATATATATTCTTTCGTTTTTAATGGTAGCCGGATGCGTAATATGGCATACCATGAGTTAATATATATATATATAATATGTGAAATCGCAAATTCGCCCTCGAGAATCAGCGGCTAAATGCGTAAATCATACAAAATGCGCAGCGGAAACGGCCAAATGTTGGGTTTTCGATCATTATATTCTGGCATCTTTTCAAAATTTTTTGGCAAACATTGATGAGTGCATAGAATATTTCTAAATAAATACCCAATTTAAGACCAATTTGTAGGGTATATCACCTGAATTTAATTTTTTTTCTTATCATTTTAGCTCCGATTTCCTCTGTTGATTGTGTCAGATATGGTTCCTCTTGCTACAAGTTTGTTGATACTCCACTGTCAATTAATGACGCGAAGGTAAATATTTTAAATAAAACGGAAGGATGCACATTTTAGCTGACTGGCAATACACATGGGCTAAAAGATGACGGATGGGCTAATATCAGTAGACAATTGGGAAAAAGTAAAATTTAATTTGATCATTTACAAGTTTAATACTGAATACTTGTATATGTATTCAGCATCAAAAGTTCTACAAAAGTCTCCATTTGGTTGAAGTTGTCAGATGATCCCTTATAGGAGTTACAGCCCCTTAAAGGTGAAAAATAGCGTTTTTGCATGTTTTTGGCCTATAGAATGAAAACTATTGTAAATAGAGAAAAGCTGTTGCTTGCTTAAACGTTCAGCTCATTTAGCTCTACAAAAGTCTTTATAGGGTCGAAGTTGTCAGATGACCCCTTATAGGGGTTACAGTCCCTTAAAGGCAAAAAATAGTGTTTTTGGCCTATATAATGAAAACTATTGCAAATAGAGAAAAGCTGTTGCTTGCTTAAATGTTCAGCTCATTTAGTTCTACAAAAGTCTCCATAAGGTCAAATTTGTCAGATGATCCCTAATAGGGGTTACAGCCCCTTAAAGGTGAAAAAAATCGTTTTTGCATGTTTTTGGCCTATAGAATGAAATCTATTGTAGAAATAGAAAAGCTGTTGCTTGCTTAAATGTTCAGCTCATTTAGCTCTACAAAAGTTTCCATAGGGTCAAAGTTGTCAGATGACCCCTTATAGGGGTTACAGCCCCTTAAAATCGAAAAATAGTGTTTTTGGCCTATAGAATGAAAACTATTGCAGATATAGAAAAGCTGTTGCATGCTAAAATGTTCAGCTCATTTAGCTCTACAAAAGTCTTCATGGGGTTGAAGTTGGCAGATGACCCTTTATAGGGGTTATTAAAGCCCCTTAAAGGTGAAAAATAGCGTTTTTGCATGTTTTTGGCCTATAGAATGAAAACTATTATAGATATAGAAACGCTGTTGCTTGCTTAAATGTTCAGCTCATTTAGATCTACAAAAGTCTAAATAAGGTCAAAGTTGTCAGATGACCCCCTATAGGGGTTACAGCCCCTTAAAGGCGAAAAATAGTGTTTTTGGCCTTAAGAATGAAAACTTTTGTAAATAGAGAAAAGCTGTTGCTTGCTTAAATGTTCAGCTCATTTAGCTCTACAAAATGCTCCATTAAGTCAAAATTGTCAGATGACCCTTATAGGGGTTACAGCCCCTTAAAGGCGAAAAATAGTGTTTTTGGCCTTAGTATAGAACGAAATTATTGCAGATAGAGAAGAGCTGTTGCTTGCTTAAATGTTCAGCTCATTAAGCTCTACAAAAGTCTTTATAGGGTCAAAGTTGTCAGATGACCCCTTAAAGGCAAAAATAGTGTTTTGGCTTAAAGAATGAAAACTATTGCAGATAGAGAAAAGCTGTTGCATGCTAAAATGTTCAGCTCATTTAGCTCTACAAAAGTCTTCATGGGGTTGAAGTTGGCAGATGACCCTTTATAGGGGTTATTAAAGCCCCTTAAAGGTGAAAAATAGCGTTTTTGCATGTTTTTGGCCTATAGAATGAAAACTATTATAGATATAGAAACGCTGTTGCTTGCTTAAATGTTCAGCTCATTTAGATCTACAAAAGTCTAAATAAGGTCAAAGTTGTCAGATGACCCCCTATAGGGGTTACAGCCCCTTAAAGGCGAAAAATAGTGTTTTTGGCCTTAAGAATGAAAACTTTTGTAAATAGAGAAAAGCTGTTGCTTGCTTAAATGTTCAGCTCATTTAGCTCTACAAAATGCTCCATTAAGTCAAAATTGTCAGATGACCCTTATAGGGGTTACAGCCCCTTAAAGGCGAAAAATAGTGTTTTTGGCCTTAGTATAGAACGAAATTATTGCAGATAGAGAAGAGCTGTTGCTTGCTTAAATGTTCAGCTCATTTAGCTCTACAAAAGTCTTTATAGGGTCAAAGTTGTCAGATGACCCCTTAAAGGCAAAAATAGTGTTTTGGCTTAAAGAATGAAAACTATTGCAGATAGAGAAAAGCTGTTGCTTGCTTAAATGTTCAGCTCATTTAGCTCTACAAAAGTCTCCATAGGGTTGAAGTTGTCTGATAACCCCTTATAGGGGTTACAGCCCCTTAGTGTTTTTTGATTATTTAGAATAAAAGCATTATTGCAAATAGAGAAAAGATTTTCCATGCTTATAAACATTCAGCTCATTTAGCTATACAAAAGTCTTCATAGGGTTGACATCAAGACCAGGTGAGCGATTCAGGCTCCTGGGAGCCTCTTGTTTTATTATACTTCAGAAGATTTTTTGCTAACAAATTTTAATTAAACAATTCAATCTATTATACAACATATTTCATAACCAAAACCCAGCGGGTGATAATTTTTTTATCTATCACCCTCGCGGGTGATATTGTTTTATCTATCACCCTCTCGTGCTCCGAGCTCGTGCACAGCCTCAATTCGACATTTTTAATCAGATGTAAAAATTCAGTACTTAATTTAACTAACACTAATTAATGCATTTACTAACAATCGCCTAAACAAATAAAAAAGTGTTTTCTAAAGTTAAAAAAGATAAATAAATGGATGGTGAAGCCACATTTAAAAGGTAAAAACCAAATAAGAAATATAAATAGATAAAACCTTTAAAACAACTAAAACAAGAATGCCCAAATTTTCGGACATAAAGTCCTTCTTCAGGGGCTAAAAAGGAAAAGAAGTTGACACATCGACTGACGAGGACAGAATGACATAAAAATGACTCGAAGAACATCACATGGTATCTTAATCCTGAACTTTATGACTAAATTTTATGAAAAGGTCTGTCTGTTTACATTTATGCCAAAGAGTTGAAAAGGGCCTAAAAAGTTGATAATTCTTTGCTCAAGAAACTGTCTTTGTTTTTCACCGGTGCATGTTTCAAGGATCCTGGACGCTATGATTTGGCAATGAAAAGTGCTGGCCGACTGGGCAATCGTCGCATTTGAGAACACTTCTCCTGTGTTCAGCAAATCTTTTAAATGTGGCTTCACCATCCATTTATTTATCTTTTTTATTTATACACAATCCACAGTGCAACATATTTTATTTCTTTATTTCTTTTCTAAAGTTATTTCATAGGGCAACATTTTATTTCAGTTTAACTCGGGAAAACAAATAAAAAGATTTGAAAATCCGTGCGTAAAAGTACTCAAATGATTCAGTATAATAAATTTAAAAAACATTTATCGGAGAGGGTGATAGAGTAGATTGCTACGGCCTTCGAAAAGACATTGTCAACCTCGGCTGCGCCTCAGTTGACAATGCTTTTCTCAGGGTATCAATCTACTCTATCACCCTAAAAATACTCCTAAACATATGAAGCAAAGAGGCACCAATGGGACATTCAAGTGTCAAAAATCCGAAAGGGCAACGACGAAACCAGAACAGAACGAAGAAACACAAAACACAATATCAATATCAACAACGCGAAGTCTAGTCGTAACAAGAATGAACCCATGTGCTCCGGAAGAGTAAGTTCCTGACTACTAAATCACACCTGTCGTGTTGCTAATTTCCAATTCAGTGTGTCATTTTTTTAAATAAATTTAATCTTGTAAGTAGCGTTACAGCAAAAAGTGGTTTTTTTTTAATAAATATAGCAACTATTGTTTTCACTTGTCGATTTTATCTCCCTTGTAATTTCATGATTTAAACAGCATGGTGCATTCGCTTATCGTTCTGTCATCCTCCATGAATAAAAATGAGTGTTGTTTTTTTTCACTGATGTTGTGAAAAAAGAAATTAGTTGCAACTAGCAAACATTAATTTCGGCATTATGTCCTACCGGCATTACATCATCATTGTTTTAATTTAAAAAAAATCATTGAATATACCGCTATTTATATGTACATGTGTTTATTTGTTCAGGTCAAATCCATTCGGCCCAAACCTCGACAGAGATTATCTAAAATGAAATGAGTCCATTAAAATGTAAATTACTCTCACAGTGTACTACCGTAATGTTGATGTAAGCTGCTAATGGAAAACATATCACATTTCATAAAATTTACTTTAATTCATAATTTCACTTATCATAATCTTATACATGTATTACATGTATATGAAAAAGTTTAAACTTCACTGGTAATTTGTTTCAGGTCAATTGTGAAAACCTTGGAGGAAAACTGGTCGAGGTTGAAACTGAAGCTGAAAATAACTTTCTAAAGAGTACATTTTATGCTCTTGATAGTCAAGGTATGAACCATAAATATTCGACATTTCTAATGAAGATTAAAATCAAATTACTGGAACACACTTAAATGCCCAGAAGAATAAACTAAATAAGGTTATAACAGAGACAGTTTTCATTCATGTTAATTGTTTTAGAATTCAGAAAAAAAACCAAGCCAATGATGTGGATAAGTGTTATGTCATCATGACGTATCAATGGGTTGGGATCCTAAAACATGGAAAGCATTGAGTGCTATGTCACATTTTGAACATTCCATATTATACATCATTAGAAAGTAAAATTTATATGCTTTTTAGCTCACCTGACCCGAAGAGTCATGTGAGCTATTGGCATCACTTGGCATCCGTCGTTCATCCGTTGGTAAACTTTTTCAGACTCTAACTCTTCTGACATTAAAAACCCAATTGCAATCAAACTTTATATGGTTGTTTATTAGCATTCGGTGCTAAGAATTACCGTAAGGAGTTTTGATTTGTCGTAAATATGGCCGCCATGTCTAAAAATAGAACATAGGAAATTCTTTGACGGGGAATGACATGTTTCCTTCAACGAATGGATTTGAAGTAAATATGCAAATATTAATTTATATAAAACATGATCATGAAGCAAATTTTTAAGTAAATGAACTGCACATTAATAAATGATACAAATTTAAAAACAATCAAAAGTCGCTTGTACGTGTTTTTTATGCAATTTAGGAATCTTATACAATTCCATCCCCAAAAAACAAAGTTCTCCCTCAAGCTCAGTGGTGCTGTAGGTCCTTTAGAATTGTTCCAAACAATATATGTTTATGTCCTTCTACGAAAAAAGGGGGAAATAGTGTTCGAGTCCGTTTGTTTGTACGTTCCAAATGCTGCAAGAGGAGCCATTATGTCTTTTGGGTATATTCTTATATATGTTTTTCTTGCTTTTTAGAACTTGGATTTTGGCTTGGGGCATACAGTGATGGTTCAGACTACAATTTTGAATGGATCAGTAGACCAAATGAACCAATGTCTTTCACAGACTTTTACCCAGGAGAACCAGACGGTCACGGCCAAGAACCATGTTTGGCGTATGAAAAAGGAAAGTTCTACACATGGGTTGATGTAATATGTGATGACTTTGTTCTGTCATATGTTTGCGAGTTTTCTGTGTGAAATAATACGCTCCCGAAGGGAGCGCTTATGGTAGAAATGTCAATATTTTAGTTGTACTATGAGCTGAATTTTCCTTCAACGTCCGGTTTAGCACGCGCTTGTTTTCCCGAACTTTCTGTGTCTTTTTAACGTTTTTATCTTTGAAAATTTGAGACGTCATTAAACGCTCACGTAACCCACAAGAAAAGCTAGTTTGCTTTTATTTTCGAACAAAAAAATTAATTAAAACTTCGGGAGCGTAACAGGTTTTACCTGCCTCATATTAACCTTAAAATCATGAAACAAATATTTTGATTTTTTAGGCTTATATTTTACCTTCACCTATGGTCTATCTATCAAATATCTACATGTATATTAAGATACATTGTTATTTCAAACTGATCAGAGAACATCCTGAATCAAGCAGTCATTTGCACTATGAAAACAGGGTTCATATCCCAGCAGGAACGCAATCTTTATTCAATGTTGAATCAACGTTTTTACCTAATGTTGAATCAATGTAGATTTGATATTAGAAAATGAAATATTGACTAAACGTAGATACTTAACGTTGATTCAACATGCGTTTTCAATGTATAATCAACATAGATTCAACATAGTCAATAAAGAATCAACCTAATATCAATGTATATTCTTAGTTGATTTCAACCTGTTTTCTACATTAACCATTTAGCAGTCGTTGTTACAACATAAACTCAAGGTTGATTCTACGTTGAAAACATGTTGTAAACATATTGGTGTACATGTTGTATGCATACAAATGGATAGCTCTCCAAAACCTTAACTCCAAAACCAAACACCAGTACAAATGTATTTAAGCACGTAAGTAACATACTCAAAGATGTTCAAATAATGATTCAAAAGTTTCCAAACAGAAATTGATATCACAAACATTAATTAAACAACTAAAAGCATAAAACACATATAATAAATAGGTGTACAAACAATAACTCGTTTGATAATATGAAACTAAACCCAAAACCATTGACACCATGCTTGTACATTTACCATATTGATGGGAAAAGTGGGCATATATATAAAACAAAATGTTAAGTATATTGCAAATTGAGTTTAATTGTCATTAAAAAAAAGTACATACTAGTTTAATCAACAAATTACTTTACAGTAAAATATTTTCACTCTTGCTAGCTGGAAACAATGCGTTTGCATATCATATATGTCTCTTTTAGCTCAAATACGATACAAAAAGCATTTAAAGTTTTGAGTTATGTTGAAAAGAATTTAAGTGATATAAACATTGAACAAGCGAGTCAAACACTTTTACAGATTATTCACTACAGTTTTTGGAATTTCTTCATCCGTCAAACTTTCGACACTTTCTGTTTGTTGTAAATTGGACTAAATTGTAAGAAATCGACTATTATCTGATTAACTTTTTGGTAATACATCTGGAAAATAAAAAGAATCATTTATATTTTGTAATTTCAAGTTTCAAAGTAGCTGTATATATATCCCTGGCAACTTAATTTTAAAAACAAAACTTTGAAATTCTTAAATTAAGTGATTTTAATTTATGAATAAATCCATCTTAACAAAGTGGTACTGTTTCTAATCTATTAAGGTTTCTCGAGGGTCATTAACTGATCATTAGCATCGTGTAGCACGGAATACTGATATTGCTTAAAATTGATAAACTAGCTGGAATTGGCACATATAAACTATATAAAATATAACATATGTTATCAATTTCATAGCATGATGATATTCTTTATTCAAAATTCTCTGAACCTATAATTGGGTTGCAGTACAACATTCAACACAATACATTATAGACATTATATATAGTAGTTTGATACTAAATATAAATACAAGCTTAAAACAAGCCTCATTTTTTTGGTTTGTGTTTCTATTTAGCCACAACGATATCATTACCCATATGTTAACAAAAGGATGGATTTAACCCATTAACTTCTTTCATTTTCAATATGCATTTATTTTGTTATTTAACAAAATAATAATTAAATGCAACTTACCATTTCAAACTTTTTCTTTTGTTTTTCATTAATTATTTTTGTCTTATTCCACAGTGAAACAATTTCATCATCAATCCAACAGCTGTAAATTATACACAAAGTCACATATCAGTATCAGATCTAAATTACTTTAAAGATAAGACTGCAATTGAATGGTTGTGTATGTACACGTGTAGAACAATAAGATGATTAACGATTACAGCTGCTATTCCTTTAGTTTTTAATTATTTCTTTGTATGTCTATTTATACAAGTGTATTATAAAATACCATCATCAAAATACATACATAAAATAGCACAAAAATGTATACATAACATAATGTATCTTCGAAATAAGTACCATTTTTAATTGTGTATGTTGACGATATGTGATAACATAGTGTATTAAAAACCCGTTAATCAATAATGTAATGAACAATAAGTTTTGAATACCAACTGAAACAATATGTTTAAAATAAATACTTTTAAACACTTACCATTCATTTCTATTTCCTTGTCCACAATTTGAAAGCTCATGTAACTTTTAAGCATGCGCGGTAGAGGTAACGATGGGGAAATATATGGAAAAGAAAATTCAAATCAAAAGTATATTTATTTCAAAATTAAAGGAAATTATCCATTAACTTAATGTTATTTATCACAATTATATTATTTGATGAAACCAGCCTTAAACAATGATATTTTTGTAGTTGCTATAATGCTCCCTTTCTGTTCCTAATAACTATAAGTATATTTAAATTTACGGGTCAACATACTGTATCTGTTAATATATATTCAACATTTAATCAAGGTTGTCAATTAAACGTTGTAAAACCTAACGTGGAATAAATATTGATTCAATGTAAGCAGATCAACGTTGACAGAAAAACGTTGAATAAACGTTGAAATTAGGTTGATCAACGTCTCAACCATACCTCACTGTTGAATCAACTTAGATCAACATTTTGTGCCTGCTGGGATGTATATGCATAGATATAATAAACAATATATCTATGGTATATGGGAATTTTTCAACGATAAACTAGAAATTTATTTCTTGTTTGATTAATGTTTCAATATACACAATATGAGCACCAAATAATTGGTAGGTTTATTCATATTTTAGATTTAAAAAACCACAAAAGCACTATACACTATACAAATCTTATTGTCTCTAGTCAAGATTCATACTTAAACTTACACTTTTGAATAAATAAATTTGAATATACAATACTTAAAGTTGATTGGGCAATTTTTTTTCATATCCCATAGAAGAAATAATCATGGGGAAACGCCCACTTTTTACAGGAAGTGCTACCATTTTAGCTCTGTTATTAGAAAGATTTTCCAGGTTTTTTAATGGTTTTGAAAATTTATTTTTAAGGAATGACTGTAATATTTTTTTTTTCATTAGGGATACATGTATAAAAAAAAAAGGTTTGCACATGAAGATTAATCCGCATCGCAAATTATACAATGTACTTTTTTTTCATACCCCAATGGGAAAAAAAATATGAAAGTCATTCCTTTAATGTAAAAAACACACATTTTAACATTTGTGTAAAAAATATGTTATCAAAAACATAAAATCTTTGTGTTTTATATCTCAACTATAGATGTTTTCTTTACTTCTTTGTAAAGTCAATTTTTATAGTATAGCATATATGTTTTTTTTCAGTTTTACTTTTGCATACACATTTTTTCTTTTTTTCTTTTGAAAATTATCCTTATATGTATTTGACTGGTATTATTACATTTATGTTTGAACTTTATTACTTTATTCTTTATCCATTTCTGACGCATTGTGTATGTTTATCATGTTCATGTTTGCTTTGACCAGTAAAGTTGTATTTTGCAAATAAAGATTATGATATGCTTAAAAATGATTTAGGTTGAAAGGCTTCTGTTGAAAGGTACAAACATGCAACATCTCGAAAATTTCGGTTTGAACTTGAATGATATTAAAATATGCTGACTTTTTCGCAAAATGACATTGAATAAAAACAAATCAGTTATATTTATCATCAACATTTTTCACTACTTCTTTTGAATGTTTTTTTTTTCCTAGCGGATAGATATGGGTTAATTCAATTGACAACAAAGTTACAACCAATAAATTTTGCTACGCCAGGTGCGCGTTTCGTCTATTCAAGACTCATAAAAGGCGTTCTACCAAAAATATTGAAAAGCCAAACACTGTATGATTTTGAATATATATTTGATATAACTCATTATTTAGATTTCATGTTGATTTTATGCATTTTCAACACTTTTTTGGGATTGTGGATTTTCTATGTTTGGGTTCTAGTGCTGCTGATGAGGAAAACATTTCCTAAATTGCCATACAGCTGCAGTAAGAGTTTACATAAGTGTTATGTTCTTTTACTCAATATCCTTTTATAAAATATTTTTTACTGGAGTTTGTTTTTCATGCCTTATGGATTTAGTAGAACAATTCCCCGTGTTACAGATGTATGCTATTTATTTTCTTAGATATGGTGTACTTGTACGTGAGATTGTATCTCATGTGTACACTTTGTTTATTACTATAACCTTACTTTATGTAAATTCTAAAACCTAAGGTTTAACTCCCTCCATCGTAGTTTGACTTTAGATATATTTGATAAAGCTGATT